>LPNX010405989.1:17957-28675 GCA_001517045.1 Pseudotsuga menziesii | reverse complement strand
TGCCATTATTGTGGGATAATGTGTAAGGATCTTATCCACCATTATTGTGGGTTGGAAAGATGTTCCAAGAAAGCAAGTTCAAGTTGTGAAGAAATGTGGGAAGGAGTCTAAATAATTTTAAAGTAAGGTTGTCTTCTTTAAAAAAGACATTAGAATGAAGAGGAAGTGTGGATTCATTTAAAAAAGGTTGACACAAACGTGATGACATTTTATGAATACATTGTCATTTAATTATGTTAGCAAGATGCTATTTTTCTTTTATGTTAAGTAAGGTTGATGCCTATATATATATATGTTATTTTTCTTTTATGTTAAGTGAGGTTGATGCCTATATATATATGTTATTTTTCTTTTATGTTAAGTGAGGTATATATATATATATATATATATAATTTTTCAAAAGTATAAATTAATGAAAAAAATAAATCCTTGGTATGTTTAGATATCCCATTAATATGGATAGATACATCCTCACATCCTTAGTATGTTTGAATATCCCCCTAATATGGATGGATACATGCATTTTAAGCATCCATAGAATCATATTATGGAAAAGGATTGTGTTTAATGAAACCATTTTTTTCTAATAAAATTGCATCAGCTAGTTGCGAACATATAAATATTTTGTCTAAGGAGAATTAGTTTTCCTTTGATAGGATTTCTTAGAGATATGATATCTCTTCTTTAGGGTTTCTTGATAAATCTCAGTTACCTTTGTCTATGCCCTACCTCTTTTACTTTCCAAAAAAATATATTCTTAAAGAGGATGGGGGGAGGTAAAGTGGGGTTTAGCCATGTTGGATACTATGCCTAGTGTAGTTGGATGGAAATCCTTTATTTCAAAAGCTGAATCAAAATATTCCATGAAATTTAAGGAGTGCAAGCTTAAAACCATCAATGGGGACCTTAAAGCAAGAAAACCATCAACTAGGACCTTAGAGCAAAAAAACACACGACAATTCTCATTACTTTTCCTTGAAGGTTGGAGTGTGTTTTGGGATAAAACACACTATAGATTTTGCTTAAATTGGTTGTAGACAATCATGTTTAGAGCTTTCCAATGTTGAGTGATTAAAAAATGATGATATATTGGTTAAAAGAGAAAATGCTAAATTTCATCGAGACTCATATGAGGACATCTCTTTCACCCATACTTTCAACAATTTTAACCACCAAACCGATCAATTATAAAAAAAACACTAAACTTAGACAAAAGAAAATCATTTGAATACATCTCCTTCACATCTATTTTCAAGGATTTTAACCACCAAGCTGATCGGTTTTCAAGACAACGTTCAACTTAGATGAGAGAGTTATACACGTTTAGGAAACAAAAGTCTTTCACACTTACAAGGTCTTTTAAGACTACTTAAAAATTTTAGAGGTAATTTTTGGTGGATGATAGTGATGTCATAGTTTAAACTAGGTATTAGAGAAGAACATATATATGTATTCAGAATTTCTTAAAAAAATGTAATGAGATTTTATATTTATATATATATTTTTAAGGATACATATCACTTCATCACATATAAACCCTAGTAAGTTAACCTATTTTATGGAAATGGATTTTATATGTGTTGTGTTTACTTAGTAAGTTAAGTTATTTTTTTAGTGGTTTTTCAAATTAAGTTGAGTGTGGGTAGACCAGCCCCAATGAGATGGAAAAACTATTTGTTCATTATTAAAAGTACTAGAAACCATTTTTTTGTGAAAACTAGTTTTATATGAAAATAAAGACCCTCTTGAACTCCCACCTTCAACCCCTCTTCCGTGTAAGATTTCAAAACCCATAAGAACCAACTAAACCACACAAAATAAGTAAACCAAACCCTAAACCGACTAAACCCCACACAAACTAAGTTAGCCAAACCCATGGCTTGATAAAAAAATAGAAAGATAAAAAAATAGAATTTTCAAGAAAGGGGAAGGCCAAGACCATCTACAATTGTGTTATTAGAAGACACCACTCCATGTCCTCATTTTCGTAAGGATCATTGAATCTTATATGTTAATCTAAGCTACATCTCTCAACCAATAGGTGATTATTTTTTTTGTATCTAGAAAAGTATTTATATTCTAAAAACAATACCAAAATGCACATTTTCATTTTACCTATGCTAAGAAAAAAAATTATGTTATTTACATTCTCACTTTAAGAGCTATGTAAGAATCACTAGATGGACATTGTCTATCCAATTTCCTCCACATAAACACATTCTTCCATCAACAAGTTCAAGTATTTCTTGACCCCAACTGTTGCTCCTCTAGGTTACCCTTTTGTTTGAATGGAATTTGTTGGTAGTTGATCAACATAAGGGGAGTAAAGTAAAAGTTATATTATGAATATGTGAGAAAACAATAGTTGGGATATCAGAAATGATAATTTTATCATTTAGAAGAGATAAGCACATTGTTGTATCATTTTGTTATATAAAAGATAATGATTACTTGTTATAAATGAAACCTTAGTAGAAATGATGGTGTCTAAAGATACATTGAAATCATAAATTCAACTTTTTATGATCCTTTCATCACTATTATATTCAAAAGAGAAGAAGTAATGTTAATAAAAATGATTTTTTTATTCAAAATGCAATAAAGCTGCTATGGAAATATATTAAAAATGAATGCTTTTTATAAAAAGAAATCAAATATGTATTATTGAAAATGTATTTATTAATGAACCTTTATATAATGAAATTTACTAAGATAAAATTTAAATACCATGTTCCCCTTAAGGTTGTATTATTTGGTAGGAATCAATAAACCAAATTAAAAAATATAAATAAATTGTATAATAAAATATTGTGACTAAGTTAAATGATAAATTCTTATGAGTAGATTTTGAAACCTAGTCATGTGCATGCTTTAAGAAAATGAATTCTTACCTATAGATTCCATGACATGTACACAATTTAAGAAAATGAGTAATGAGAGTTTATGAGTACATAAAATAGTTTCACTTGTTTAAAAAAATGATGAAGGGAAAGGTGTATAAATTATTTTAAAAACATCCTATGAAATAGCTGAATAAAGAAAATGATGAGTAGAAACGCTTATAAATTGTTTTAAATTTCAATTTAGAGATTAATTGAATCCACAATATTTTGATAATGTGTAAGAATCTTATTTGCTAGTATTGTTGGTTGGAAAGATGTTCCAAGAAAGAAAGTTTAAGTTGTGAAAAAATGGGAGAAGGAGACTAAAGAATTTTAAAGTAAGGTTGTGTTCTTTAAAAAGACATTAGAATGAAGAGGAAGTGTGAAATCATTTAACAAAGGTTGACACAAACCTTATGACATTTTATGAATGTTGTCATTTAATTATGTAAGCAAGATGCTATTTTTATTTTATGTTAAGTAAGGTTGATGCCTACATATATATATATGTCATTTTTTCAAAGGTATAAATTAAGGGAAAACATATATCCTCAGTATGTTTGGATATCCCATTAATATGGATGGAGATATGCACACCTCCTTGGTATGTTTGGATATCCCCCTAATATGGATGGAGACATGCACTTTAAGCATTCATAGAATCATATTATGCAAAATGAATGTGTTTAATGAAACAATTTTTTTTCTAATAAAATTGCATCACCTAGTGGTGGACATATAAATATTTTGTCCAAGGAGAATTAGTTTTCTTTTGATAGGCTTTCTTAGAGATAGGATATCTCTTCTTTAAGGTTTTTTGATAAATTTTAGTTGCCTTCATCTATGCCTACCTTTTACTTTCCAAGAAAATATATTCTTAAAGAGGAGGGGGAAGGCAAAGGGGGTTTAGCCATGTTGGATACTATGGCTAGTGTAGTTGGATGGAAATCCTTTATTTCAAAAGCTGAATCAAAATATTCCATGGAATTTAAGGAGAGCAAGAAGAAAACCATCAATGGGGACCTTAAAGCAAGAAAACCATCAACTAGGACTTTAGAGCAAAAAAAAAAAAGGACATATCTCATTACTTTTCCTTGAAGGTTGGAGTGTGTTTTGGGACAAACAATGTAAGATCCCCCTCCAACCTTGAAGACCTAAGAGCAACTACGACTCGGAAAAAATAGGAATGAGCCATAAAATGCATCCATCGGGATTAGAAAAAACCCTCACTACAATGAGGGTACTCCCACTACAAATTAATCAAAGAATCTTGAGACATCCTAACATTATTAGAATAATGAAAAAACATTATATATATGACATTTGAGGAATGTATTATTTGTAGAACACGTAACCATGGGACATCACATGGTGAAATACATTGCATACATATATAAATATGTAGAACATTACGAAGAATGCTATATATATATATATATTGGAGATGTATATATATATATATATATATGAGCAGAACATCTAAAATTACAAATGATCATAAAAAGTTATACTGGATCCCTATACACATAAGAATGGATAATGATATATATATATATATATATATATATATATATATGGAGAATAATATATGTTGGGAACATATAATATATATATATATATATATATATGACATAGGTATGAATTGTAGAATGTGTTATGTTACATGCAAAAGGTGAGGCAAACTCCATACATATAATATATGGAAACCTTATGAAGAATAATATATATATTTTGGGGATACAATTTTGATATATATATATATATATATATATGCATGCAAGCATGGAGCGTTTTTGTATTGCATGTAGACCATTAATGTGTAATAGTGGAGAACAATACATATATGTTGGAGATATATGTTTGATTTATATGCCGAACATATAATAGTACATATTTGCAAGCAGCATTATATTTGAAGATTTGGTTACAAGCCTAACCAATATAGATGTTTATACCGCTTCTATATCTAGTGATTGAGGGAAACTTTGAGAATGTTAGTTGGAATAACAGGCACAGGAAATTAGATTATGCGCTGGGATTTATTATACTTGGCTGGCAAATAAAATAATGGTGTCATAGGATTATTCATTTATAAACAATGAGCGCCCACCCAGTGCTGCTTATTTTGAATTGGCTTATTCCCGATCAAAGATAAATAGGCCTATTAGTGCAGTTGTAGCGATAGCAGACTGGATATATCTACTTTTATTTCATGGGCCTTATAACCTTTCCAACATTATATGATCACAACAGCGAAGTACGTGTGGATCCATATAAATATATAATGAAGAAGAAATAATATATATATATATATATATATATATATATATGTTATAGATTGTGAAGAGCATAAAAGATAATTTTATATATATATATGTTATAGATTGTGAAGAGCATAAAAGATAATTATAGCGAAAGAATATGACGATTGAATTATTTCTTGGTATGTCCTCTTAACCACTAAGTCAGTGTATTGTTCCAGGATAATGCGATTCATTAGTTAATATAGTCTCACGGTAAGTAAGCTTATGGGACGGTAAAACAAGATACAGGTTTCATAGCTTATTTGGTGGCTGGAGTACTATGCAAACTATGAGTTAATTATGACAGCCGAGATTAATAATTTCCTCCGAAATAAACTCAGAGTATATTAGTGAACGTTTCAAGTTTTTCCTGCGGTAAAAGAGTAGAAACGCACGGTGCCTGAGGTTTATTTCATAGTGGTTACTAAGTATAAATCTGACACCAATTGATTTCCACCTCTGGGGATGACAAATTAACTGGGGAGGCGTTATGAAAATGCTTGACTGACCTCTAATTTTGAGGATGCGTTATGGCTGACTTTCAGCTAACATCCGTTGAACCTGAATGCCAGTCTTTAGGGTCGCCAGTTGGGAGGCCTTAATGACTCGCCTTGACTGATTGCCGATGGTGGCAGCATACCAGGAATCCCTAAGCACTAATCACGGCTGGGAAGAGGATAAATCCTGGAGGTTGAGTTGTTGTAAAGGGAGAAAAGAAAAGGACAGTGTTGGTCGGTGGATTCCCTTTAGGGCTCCTCTACGCGTCCCCATTAGATATCTGCATGTAGATCGCTGCGGCGGGAAGGGAGAGGGGTATACGAATCCTTTTATGTTTGCAGCGAGTTTTGTTTTCACGATCCACAGATCGGAGATACTGGTGATAGGCGTTTCTGCAAGGTATGCGCTATAATTTTTATTGAGTTTATAATCTCCCTTCTCGGTCAAAAATTACCAGGGTCAGACCGTCTAGGTTCTGGTATTAAAACGTGGAATGTGCACTTTGCATGGGACCCTCTGTTTCATTTTAAATGTCCGGGAGAGTTATGGTCCAGCATGGTGATATTTTTCCACTGTCAACGTGGATAGACTCCAAATTTCTTGCAGTATGCTTGTGATCTTTGATTGCTGTGTTGTTAATTAGGCGTTAAAGAAAATTAAACGCTGCTGCTCCAGATCCCTTCTATGTTTATATTCTGCGCGTTGTTTGGATGGACATAGAGTTACTAAGCCGGAACCATTTTTCTGTTTGTATTCCCCACGTTTTGATTGGATGTATATAAAAGTTGCTACTCGAGATCCCTTTTGGATGTATGCTCTCTGTGTTGCGTGGATGAACCCTAAAGACTGTTAAAGCGAGAACCCTTTTCCGTGTGCCCTCTACGTTTTGCCGCGGAACTCAAAACTGTTAAAAAGCCAGAACCAAGCCTGGGTGCTTTCTGCGTTTTGTGGCTGAACCAGAAAGTGTTAAATGCCAAATCCCTGCCTGTGTGAATTTCTCTCCTGTGTGAATTTTTCGTAGCTGCTAGCATTTTGAGAATTGATTTCTAAGATAAACCCAGAATGAAAACGCTGGTAGGGTTTGGCGATTGCAAGCTTATATATAAATATCTGGTAAATGCTACTGTTTATGGAGATAAATCACTGGTAGGGATTGCTATTTCAATATTATACAAACCTGGTAATTTGCTAGTGTATAAAGTTGTTTTCTGTTTGAATGCTGATAGGGAAAATGTTGAATTTGATGATGGGATTTAGGGTTTAAATCCTGAACAATTATAAAGAATGACGCTAGAAGTATTACCTTATAGATCGAATGTTGCTTTGTGAAAATGTTTGAGTTGCTTGATAAATATGGAAAACCGTTGCTTGGATTCATGGTTTGAATTCTTAAAAAAATTGGTAAAGAGTCGTGGTAAATTATTTTCTTACAGATTGAAAGTCTTTGTTGAAAAGTTGCATATCAGTTTCCCAAATGCATACACCACACAGGGTTGATTTTGATTGGAAATGGGTCTCCATTTGTGATGTGGAATTTATAATTATGTATTTTTGTTTAAGGGTAACCTTGGCATTACATTGTATAACTGATATAGAAATGAGGCTATCAATGCTACAGCCTGAATGTTACTCTGATTATATGCGCTCCTGTAGCAAAGTATATGTAATCATGTAATTGTAATTATTAGAACATGGCTTCTTTCCGTAGATCTGAAGCTGTCGAATATTTTGGGTCTCAATAGATCTCCGGTCATGAGAAGCCTTGTAGAATACTCTATTTTGTATATATATTCCCTTTCTAAGATTTGTGACAGTTGGGGATCTACATAAGACCTTTCACATAAAATACGCTGGTCTTGGACCATGGTCTTGCAAGCGTTTTTACTGAATTGCTTGTTGGGGCATATGTCTCCCTCATAACTATTCCGCTAGTGTGCCAGGTTCGTCAAAAACACTATGAGCTCGTTCTTTATTGCTCTACAGGTTATGTATTAACAAGCAAGGTAAAGTTCTAACATGAACACGTTAATGGCTGTTTAAACATTAAGAAATATTTAAGTAAAAGATGTTTAGATGAATGATCGTTACGTGCCGATATACAGGTACCTCTGTTTGTAGCAGGGACTTGGGATTTGACTCTCCGAGAGATGGAGTCCATGAAAAGGGAAAGAAAGCATTGGTAAATATGATGAGCTTGTACTGTAAACCTTTTATGAAAATATATGTCGCAGGATGCGACCGTTTGGTGGACGTAACCCCGGGTTTGGGGTGAACCAGGTACTTTGGTGTTTTGTCTCTTTCATGTTTTCGCTTCATGTCCATCTTGGGTGTCTCTGTGTGATGTGCCTGAATATTTTCTTCATGGTATTTTCTGTACATGTAGACCTGTTGAGCATATGGAAGGTAATACTACAAAAAATAGTGAAAATGTTACTGTTAATTTACTATTTTATGGTATGTAGGTAAGTCATTTCCAGGACACTATGATGATGACTTATGGTGAATGACATTAAGGGGAAGTCTAAAATGATTGTTTTGTTTTATGCACATAATTCTGACATAATTTCCCTTGTAAAGTTTGCTGTTAACAAGTTGACCCATTGATAGTAAACAAAGAAACAAAAAGAAAAAAAAAAGAAAAAAAATCTTTACCCCCTACTTCCGCACATAATGGCGTCAAGGGCCAAGAGGGACATTACAAACAGACGAATAATTTAATACCCTATGGATTTTGCTTAAATTGGTTGTAGAAAATCATGTTTAGAGCTTCATTCAAAAATGATGATCTATTGGTTAAAAGATAAAATGCTAAATTTCATCAAGACTCGTATGAGGACATCTCTTTCACCCATACTTTCAAGAATTTTAACCACCAAATTGATCAATTATAAAAATAAAAATAAACACTAAACTTAGACAAAAGAAAATCATTTGAAAACATCTATTTCACATATGTTTTCAAAGATTTTAACCACCAAGCTGATGGGTTATAAAGACAAAGTTCAACTTAGATGAGAGAGTTATACACTTTTAGGAAATACAAGTCTTTCACACCTAACAAAAGTCTTTTAAGACAAGGTTCAACTTAGATGGGAGAGTTATACACAGGAAACAAAAGTCTTTCACACTTAACAAAAGTCTCTTAAGACTACTAAAAAATTTAGGCAATTTTTGGTGGATGATAGTGATGTCATAGTTTAAACTAGGTATTAGAGAAGAACATATATATGTATTCAGAATTTCCAAAAAAAAATGTAATGAGATTTTATATTTATATTTTTTTTAAGCAACATATGAGGTCATCTCATGTAAACCCTAGTAGGTTAACCTATTTTAAGAAAATGAAGTTTATATATGTTGTTTTTACTTAGTAAGTTAAGTTAAGTTGTTGTTTTTTAGTGGTTTTTCAAATTAGGTTGAGTGTGGATAGGCTAGCCCCAATACTAGATGGAAAAATGATTAGTTCATTATTAAAAGTATTGGAAACCATTTACTCCTCTTCCATGTAAGATTTCAAACCCATAAAACTATAGAGACTAAACAGACTAAACCACACAAACTAAATAAACCAAACCTTAAACCAATTAAACCCCACACAAACTAAATAAACCAAACCTTAAACCAATTAAACCCCACACAAACTAAGTAAACCAAACCCATGACTTAAACCAAACCTAAACCTATTAAACCCCACACAAACTAAGTAAGCCAAACCCATGACTTAAACCAAACCTAAACCTATTAAACCCCACACAAACTAAGCCAAACCCATGAGTTGATAAAGACTAAATCCTTACAAACCATATAATTAAACTACACCTCAACACCTCACTGGTGAAACTTTATTTAAACAACGCGTCCTTAGAGAGAATACTACAAGAGTTGGGTACAAAAGTAATGTGAGCTGTGATTGAACAGACAATCACAAAGCAATCAATTCAAGAACGTCGAATATACAGAGCAGCGACAGTAACCGGCAGAATATGACGATCGTGAACATGGACAGGCGAGGAGTAGGAGGAGACCGAATCTCCGCCAAATTTATGAGAGAGCTGCGTCTAAGCGACGAGGTGAATGGCAGCAAACTCAGAGATTAGAACGCTCTGTGACAGTGAAAATTGCACGAAAATTTAGGTCAATTCCAGAGTCGCGGATCCCTCAGCCAGCGTTATGCCATGAATTTAACCTACGCGTGGCAAGGAGAGAAGCTACTTTCGAAGAGTGGGCTACCTTTGTGCGTGACTTATCACATAAATTTAACAGATTTCTGTGGCTTCGCTTTAATCCGATCATGCTGCATCAAGTGGAGAATCTGGTCATTCTCGGGAGATTCACCTATGGCGATGAGCGACTGAGGCCTGTTCTCAGTGAGCTGGGAATCTTCGTTAAAATCTATTTAGACGAAAATGGTGCACATAATATTGTGCAGCTGAACACCCAGTTGCGTGAAGGGCCTCTGCCTGCAGATGATCCTGTATTCCATTTTGTACCGTATCGTCATGGTAGCTTGGAAGATATTACACAAAGAGTAGGATTGATGCCATCGATTCCTCTTGAGATTGCATCAACATTGGACGATAGGCTGTGCTCTATTTGCTACTATGAGTTTGCTGCTGAAGGCGATTCGTCCTCTGATTCTTGGCTACCAATGCAATTGCCATGCAAGCATTCTTTCCATTCAGCCTGCATAACCCCCTGGCTGGCTCAGAATCCCAGTTGTCCTATTTGTCGTGACAAAACATTTTGAGACCTGTAATTTGGGACTTTTTTCTTCCATAATTGCTTACATCACTAGGTTGTGTGAAGCTCAAAGTAATTTTTTCTTGGTACCCAAATTTTGCTGATAAAATCCCAATGTTTGATTCTTTGACCAAGCCTTAAACCTAGGGGTTCCATCCATTCGCACAAATTGACATAGTTTTGGTAACTACCTATTCACAAGAAGTATCCTCCCATTCTCAAAACAAGGCATATATAGACACCATTTCTTTAACAACACCAACACATCTAACACATTCATTACATCTTCTAGAAA
>LPNX010405989.1:0-16925 GCA_001517045.1 Pseudotsuga menziesii | reverse complement strand
AAATATGAGCTCTTCTTCTGTGCGCAAAATGTTTCCCTTGTGTTAATTCCATTTAATCCTTTGTTTTCCATTTTCCTAGGTATATCCTCCTTAGCATTCACCATTTCCCGCCATTTGACAACAGTGGAAAAGGGATTCTATTTCTGAGTATTATACTCCCCTTGGCTTCATGCTTCTCAATTCATCTTTCTGTCATTTCTATTGCGTCATATTTTCTTCCATCTCACATATGATTTACAACAACTTTGCTTCTAACTCACTACAAATGATTTTTGTTGCTTACTAAATACTTCTTTCTAATGATCCAAACAAATGGAGCCCAAGATGATCTTTCTAATGATCCAAGAAACACACCAAATGTAGTTCATATAAAAAATATACAACCCCATGAAATTGGTGTATCAACTAGGTTGCTCAATGTCCACATTCTTGCTGCCACTTCATCCCCTAGGACTAGGATTTTGGATCTTAGGGATTTTGCCTCCTAAAGGTTTTCGACATATGTTAAAATTTAGTGCTAGCATCTTGTGAGAGGATTCTTACTAATGAGCATACACAACGCATATTGTCTCTTACATAAGCTACCATTATTCTTATGATTTTATATTGATTTGCATATTGCAAAGGAATTTTCACTATTTCACTCATTAACAGTGTTTGGGTTTCACTGTATTATTGTGTTCCTTTCAATATCTATGTGTTATTTCACTTGTTAAACCATTAAACCGTTTTCTTCATTTCATTATCACATCTTTTGCACCTTCAAGCTTACTTTAACATTTCCATCTCTTGCTTATTTATACTATTCTTTGTCAATAGTTGTGTCCACATGTTGGGATTCCTTTGAGTCAGTGACTCCCTTGCTTCCTTACTTCTTGGTTAAGCTAACCACCTCATTCTATATTTTTTCTATGTACATATTTTTATAATATAGTCTTGTGGGGATTTGAGTGCTCAAGTCCAATGAATTGGTGGTATCTGTGCATATGCGCCCCATCTCTTGGTGGGATTTGTGCACTTCTGAAACTTACACACCTATTCTCTATATAACTATTCAAATTAGATTCATGTTTATATAGACCTATTACCTGATGGGTTTTACGCACTTATGATCCTTGTATACACATTATATATATATTCTTCAAATTGGCTTCTTACTTGGCATCATCAATTGTAACGCCTAAGTTCAACAATATTCAAGACTTCATGATTTATGTTTGACATCATCATGTTTTGATATATAGGAGTGCTCCAAGGCTTATGCCCAACACTTCCAATCTTACTAGTTGGGGTTACCTATGTGATATATAGCTTACGCTCAACACATAGTCTCATAACCCATGTTCTACAGATCTTATGCTCAACACATAATCTCATAACTCATGTGCTTCAGAGCTTACACTCAACACAAAATATCACAACCCATGTGCTGTAGGGATTACACCTAACACATCATAGAACTCAATCATGCATTCAGTCTTCTGCACAATACATCACAAATAATCATCTTAGTATATATTAAGGCTTATGCCCAACCACATAATAATAAATTCAGTATATCGGGGTCTATTCCCAGTACAACAACAATAGTCCTTATCCATCAGGGCCTATTCCCAACTTATATAAACATATACAAGACAATTGAAAACATGTGCATTGGCTCATGCCCAGTATACATATCTCATCAGCATAAATCATGTGCAGTGGGGCATACACCCAATATATAGACATAAACATATCATCCAAGTAAATCATATGTAGTGCAGCTCATGCCCAATATAGTTAAGGTCAAAATTAGGGATATTACACAAAAGGATATTCGACAAATACTAAAATATGAATCTTTAAAGTTTCACACAATTAATTGACATCGAATAAATGCATACCAACATAGTTTCCAATCATTGTTTTGGTGACATTTTCATTAGGGCCAATACCATCCAAGGAGGGAACTTCCTTGGAAGCTAACGTAAATGAACCATCATTCTTTAGTGGCACTATCCCCTGCCTAGAAGCCTCTAGAGCCAGTTGTTGATGCTCTCCTATGCACAAATCCTTTGGTATTAGCTTCCCATATGGTTGCTTGGAAGTATCCATGTCGAACCAGATAAGGTGCATCGACACTGTAAAGATGGTCAAATATCACTTGCTCCAACTATTGCAATTAAAGGTATGGGTCGATTTGCAAATTAGCCACCACAATTAAGTTCGATACACGAGTTAGCAAATGGAAGCATACCCAGTTGCGGGTGTTATGAGCAGAAAAAGGTGAGTCGTCACTCCAGAATATGGAGACCTTGGTCTCATCAATGACTGCAAGTAAATATATATTGATAGCATATCTTGAAAATAAGTGTTATAATTCCCAAAATAACAATGTTCTGTCTGATTAATTGAACC
Organism: Pseudotsuga menziesii; assembly: GCA_001517045.1. Lineage (NCBI taxonomy): Eukaryota > Viridiplantae > Streptophyta > Pinopsida > Pinales > Pinaceae > Pseudotsuga > Pseudotsuga menziesii. Next base: position 14,525 of record LPNX010405989.1, on the reverse strand, counting down.
TGTGGATGTTCAAATGTCACAGTAAATATTGATCCCACAGTAGATATGAAAAATTTGATCTCCATTTGTGCACTCTCAATATGGGACAAGGTAAGATCCTAGACTAGTTCTGGTTTCTCATGGTGAGTGCAACAACAATTTCAATATGCCTATGATTTGCTTCAACTATTAATTAATTTCTGGAAATAACCCAACATTTATGCTTTTCAATAGAAATGGCAGTGGACTTAAGGTAGTGAGGTGCATGTTAATTCAATATATAATCTACATTGTAACGTATATGCATTGTAGAAGTTTGGTGCCACAAATTAATGCATCAATCTGAGTGAAATGCAGTGCAGTTCATTGAATTATCTGTGTGGGAACTGAGCATTGCAAGAACTTGAGTTTGATGCCTTGACATCTACTCTATCTTCCAGCCTAAATATAGGTGGTGGTGTTGCTGTCAACATAGATTATAATTCAATGAAAAGCAGTGGAGACCGAGATAGTAACGGTGGAGACCTAGTTGATCCAACACGTGGATTGTGACGAATATTGAATCAATTAAATAAATTCCCCATACCCAATAATCATGTCCGCTACGTAATAAGACTTCAATTGCATTAACAAATCACATATTAAATAAGTCAGTGTGGAAAATCACCACTAGAGTTCACTAATGCAACTTCGGATCACTGAAAGAGTTCAAAGCCAGTTAACTAAAGAGGGTAGGTGAGTAAATGCACTCTACTTCCCTTGAATAATTGAAACTATCACTAGAGACACTAGGAATGATCTAAGTGATGGGGATGAGAGCATAATTGCACATAATTGAACACCTATTGAAGTCAATTGTTGGACACTGTTGGTGGAACTCTGAGTGGGTTCCTAAATTATAGGGATTGATCCATCTAGCACCAAAATTCATGCATCCAGATGAAGTAAGGGGTAGATGTCCCCTAGATATGTCTCCCATACACTAGTGAAGTGATTATGACCTCCTACGCTAGGAAATTGTCAGATAGACTATGTTTTCAAAGGAATTGGTCAAAGGTAGGATTAATAATCCTAACACTCTCCCTCGTTGTCACTTCCTTCATCTACATTTTCCTTTGGCTGGTGGTTCGAAAGAATCTCTATACCTCCCAATATGTCCTCATAGGAGGGAGCCCCACTCTCTCTCAAAGTCTATCCCATGCCCAAATATTCTTTGTAAATCTTGAAGATTCTCCAAATCCTAGATCAAGCATCTTGTATTCTCCACCATAACATTGAACACGAGTATATCAACATATATTTTTATTAGTATCATAATTTTTTTTTCATTGTGTCGAGAGGTGCTCTACAACCTAGTATGGGGGAGATCTTGTAACGTAACGTTCCTCATGTAAATGTCAGCTATAAATATTATTTCCAATAATGAGGGAGGTGTTGCAACTTGTAATCAGTCGGTCGAGCATCGCTCTCTAAATTTTCTAGTTTATCGAAGTCAATTCGGGAGGATAGAGTTTCTTGACAACATTTCATCGTGTACAGAACTGGCGCTACCATATTATTTGTATTGTGGTTGTAACGTTCCTCATGTAAAGGTCGGCTATAAATATTTACTTTTTACCTATTAGATATTTATTATCGTCTATGAAGTGTAGAAGCCTCATGTAAAGTTGTAATGTCAGCTATAAATAATAAATAATAGAAAATTAAAATTAAAGCCTATGGGGCAGATCTTGTAACATTATGTAACTTTATGTAATACAACTCATCAAAAAGGGATCAAATCAGAGTTAAAATTAACTAAGGAAATTTTATATCCACCCATAGGATGTTTCCTTCCTCCATGTTGATGATATAACCATCTCACAAATTGCAATGGATTCCCACTTTCTAGATATCAAGAGTATTTTTCATACAGTTTCCAACTCAATTTAGAGTTATCAAATTCCTCACCGTAAGAGGCCTGAACGTGATCTATGGAGATCAAATTAATTTTTTAATTATTTGGCCCACCTCCATCTAATTTATCTGCCTGTGATAAATTTAACCCTTTTTCTGGATTCTTGGTAATATGGCGAGACCAATTAAAATATTCAAATGGAATGGGAACTCATTTTCTTGAATGAAATGTGACTTGAAAAATGACAGTAGTAGAAATGTTGTTAGAATGTTTGTATTGCAATGCTTTTACTTATTAGGTTCATAACAAATAAAATAATTGAATAATTTGTTTGATTTTAGTGTTTGAGTTATTTTGAAAATTTTTATGAGAACATTTTATAAATATCTATGCTACAAATTTATGTTAAAAATAGTTGCTTTTATCATTATGTTTATAATTTATCCCAACATTTGCAATAAAAAGACTCATTTTAAAGTTCTAATGTATGGGAAACTTCCATCACAACCCTCTTAGAGTCCAATGGTTTTGGAAGGAGATGCTAACCCAACCATTAATCTATGGATTGTTCCTCATTTTTTGAAGCAGATGCTAACCCAATATTTCAATCTAAATTGATCATACATTTTCTCCCTCAACAAATGATGCAGGACTAGCATGCAAGAATTTAAGACAAGCCAAGACAATATTTGAGTAAAATGTTTTCTTGAGTGGTTCAGGAAAATTGTTTTTTTTTCAAATTTGGCATTAAAAAAACGTGAAAATTTGTTGAAAAAAGTGTTCTAAATCAATGTTTTCTGTGCAATTTTCTTAACATTTGGCATAAAAAATTAAGGAAAAACCAAGTAAAATGTTTTAAATCAACGTTTTCTGTAAAAACAAAATTAAGGAAAAACCAACGCATGCGATTTCAAGATTTTAATTAGGGCAAATCGAACATGATCAAGATTATAATTCACGCAAATTAAATGTAAATCAGGAAAAGAAAAAGATATTTCCAGTATTTATCATGGTGGAGATACCACCCAACGAGCAAATTTCCAAAGGAACAATCGCCTCCTTTCATGTTGTATTTAGTTTCTTCCTCATGTTGTGTTACTCTTTTCGTGCTAACTTAACTTAGTTATTTTAACTTAATTGATCAATATAACTTAGCTAACTATTTATTCCTACCCAATTCATCCATATAAAAATTCCAAATTTCCAAATTAATAATCCAAGCCATTTAGTGTACCTAAAGTTTTTAACTATGAAATCAAGGCATTGACTTAGTCATTAAAATTATATATATATATTATCAATTCCCTTTATTCTACGATCTTATATTTAATTATACTTATTTTTAATTATTTATACTTTTGCCAATTCATACAGTTGCCAACTCAATTCAGAGTTATCAAACTCCTCACAGAGTCGTGAGATGCTCCAGGTTCCAAATGATCGTAGCATAGAATAGCAGCTACCACGAGGAGAAGAAATGAAGGAGAGGATGGCTGATTACTAGTATTGTAATAAGATCAGAGAGTCTCTGTGTGTATGTAGCTTTTCATCATCTCATAAATAAATAAATAAAGTCGTTTTATGTTATCATTTTTATGTAGTCACTCATCTTGATTGTGTCTCTCCTAATGTTTATGTTATGTTATGTTATTAGATACTTCATATATGTTCTGTTATTAGATACTTCATATAAATAATGTTTGATTTTGAGTTCCATGGCATCTTCCAAAGAGATCGACATACACTTGTTATAGTTGATGTCGAAGGCCAGTAAATGGTTTACATAAAGAAGAGGCTTCAATCTTTAACGTTTCTATGCTTTAGATTGTAAGAACTGACAATGAGATATTGGTATTGATAAGCAATTCATGATTTCACATAAAAGGATAAAATAAGTAACATGATATGATTCAATAGAGGTTGTTGAAATTATTCAAAATATTATAAATTTTAGTTATACCTCACATAAAATATTAAAATTTCTTGTAAAAAATCTTGTTAAAATCTCTTTAAGTGGGCATAACTCTACACAAGATAATGCCGAGGCATCAAGATTTGAATTTGCTATAGGTCAACATAATTCATTTGCATTTGCTACAGAATAAGGTAATATATATATTTTTTGGAAAAAAACATGGTAAAGCATTGATAACATTATTTTTATTCTTTCCATAAATTTGTTTTCATGCAAATTCACAAATTAATAACATATGTTTTAATAGTATGTTGAATGAATGAGTGCAAATTAATGATTCTTTTTCATTAAGAAAATGAAAAGCAGACATTGTAGTAGTAGGTGAATCCCTCTAATTCCTACACACACATTGAAAAAATTAATTGCACATTTCATTCTTGAGAATGATTGGTAGGTGAATTCCTCTAATTCTTGAGTGGATTTGATCCCTCTAATTCCTACATAGACATTGAAAAAAATTAAATACACATTTCACTCTTGAGAATGAATCGTAGGCAAAACCCTCTAATTCTTGAGTGGATTTGATCCATCTAATGACAGTATCTTATTATTTTAATTGATTATCATATTATCTACTTCAGATATTGTTAATTGTGTCGAGGTATTTAACAGGTATTATTCCAGTACAAAAATTAAATATAGTAAGCTTACATGGATATATTCCCTGAGCACATGTGATATCAATGGAAATTTTAACGCCATGTAATTATCCACAAAAATATGTTGGCAGTGCACATGGTTTTAAAACCATGTGAAAGGCCTCCTAAACAACCATGCAAGGATTCTTAAACAACCCATGGTAAATTGCACTAAAGGAGATTTGTTAATTTTTTTTACCAAATATCAATTAAAAATAAAGAAAATAAAAAAAATTACTCCCAAAAAATTTATAAATTTCAAAAAATATATTATTGCAAACACTGATCAATACCTTCATTTACCAAGATTGTTTTTCAATGATCATTTTACCATCCATCCCTGAATCATAATGAAACAAAATTAAGATATGATCAAATTCTGAATTTATTATTATACTTTAAATGCAAAACCCTAGATGCATGTAAATCTAAACCATATTTTCATTTATTTAATCCTTACAAAATTATTGTTTCTATTTTCTAGTTTAACAATTTATTAAATCTTTAATACTCATTACTTACATTGAGATAATCCTCATAATTCTATTTGTGTTTTCAACTTAACATGTTCCTTACAATGTTGATCAAACTCTAGTTTTGTGTCACCTCCCATGACTGAAACCAGCCTAGATCCAAATCCTAGGTTCTATCAAGCACCGAGAGGGATCAAATCTCCCAAGGTGCAAACCTCTTCTCACGTATTGCACTTGATTGAGCCTAGGATTTGGATCTAAGAAATTGTCAAATCGACTATGTTTTCAAAGTAATTGGTCAAAGGTAGGATTAATACTCCCTCCTTGTCACTTCCTTGATCTACATTTTCTTTTGGCTGGTGTTCGAATTAATCTCTCTACCTCCCAACATGTCCTCCTAGGAGGGATCCCTACTCCCTCTCAAATTCTGTCCCATGCCCAAATATTCTTCGTAAATCTTGAAGATTCTCCATATCCTAGATCAAGCATCTTGTATTCTCCACCATAACATTGAACATGAGTATATCAACATATATTTTTATTATTATCATATTTTTTTTTCATTGCGCCGAGAGGCGCTCTACAACCCATTATGGGGGAGATCTTGTAACGTAACATTTTGGAATGTTCCTCATGTAAATGTCGACTATAAATATTATGAGGGAGATGTTGTAACGTTATGTAACGTTCCTAATGTAAAGGTCAGATATAAATATTTACTTTTTACCTATTAGATATTTATTATCGGCTATAAAGTGCAGAAGCCTCATGTAAAGTTGTGATGTTTGTAATGTGAGCTATAAATAATAAATAATAGAAAATTAAAATTAAAATTAAAACCTAATGGGCAGATCTTGTAACATTATGTAAGTTTATGTAATACAACTCATAAAAAAGGGGTCAAATCAGAGTTAAAATTAACTAAGGAAATTTTATATCCACCCACTGATGTTGCCTTCCTCCATGTTGACGATATAATCATCTCAAAAATTGCAATGGCTTCCCACTTTTTGGCTATCAAGAGTCTTTCTCATACAATTTCCAACTCAATTCAGAGTTATCAAACTCCTCATAGAGTCCATGAGAGGCGTGAAGGTGATCTATGGAGATCAAAACAATTTTTTAATTATTCGGCCCACCTCCATCTAATTTATCCTCCTGCAATTAAGTTAACCCTTTTATTCTGGATTCTTGGTAACATGGTGAGACCAATCAATATATTAAAATTCCTCCTCCCTCTCAAATTCGATCCCATGCCCAAAGCTTCTTCATAAATCTTGAAGATTCTCCAAATCCTAGATCAAGCATCTTGTATTCTCCACCATAACATTGAACATGAGTATATCAACATATATTTTTGTTATTATCATAATTTTTTTTTCATATTAATTGCATTGAGAGGAGTGAGGTTCTCTACAACCATGTATGAGGGAGTTGTTGTCATGTAACGTTATGTAACACGACACTACCAAAAATAAAAAGTAATTAGAAATATTCATTTCGGCTCACAAAAAAACGAAAAATGAATTAAAAAAATCTACGTTCCCCTATAAAATAAAAAATTAAAACCATCATAGAACCATCTTAAACTAGGCACTTATCAACACCGAGAGGGATCAAATTTCTCGAGATGTCAACATTTCTCATCATGTAAAAACTAAAAGTAAAAAAACTACACCTCAAGAAATTGGATTCCTCTCGATGCTTGATAGATCTAGGTTTAAAATGGATATATGCTAGAGTATCTTAATGTTAATAAAATAACAACTTAACACATAAATAAATTGTGTTATTTTTAATGTAATAAGATTTTTCTAAGAGCTTACACTTAATACTTTATGATTGTGAATTTATGATATCATTATTTTGAATATTTCAAATATTATAATGGAAATTTTTTAATTTTAATATTATTAAAAAATTTATCATTAAAATTGTAAATTATAAATATATAAAATGTTAGTTTAATTTAAGAAATATCTTTAGTTTAATTTTTTTATACACAATTTAATTATATTAAATAAAATTATTCATGGTGGAAAAATGTTGTTTTTTCATTCCTCTTATATGAATTAATTCAAAGACATGGCTTCAACAAAATTATATAAATAAATATTAACTTATTAAAATAAGGATTTTTGACAAGATTTTTCTCCTTTTCTTTGCGTTCATGGTAAGAAAAAAATGAGATTTTTAAGAAAAATAAAAAAATAGAATTTTCAAGAAAGGGAAAGGCCAAGACAATCTACAAGTGTGTTATTAGAAGACACTACTTCATGTCCTCATTTTCGTAAGGATCATTGAAGCTTATATGTTAATGTAAGCTACATCTCTCAACCAATAGGTGATTACCTTTTTTGTATAGAAAATTATTTATATTCTAAAAACAATACCAAAATGCACATTTTTTTTACGTATGCTAAGAAAAAAAATCATGTTATTTACATTCTCACTTTAAGAGCTATGTGAGCATCACTAGATGGACATTGTCTATCGAGTTTCCTCCACATAAACACATTCTTCCATCAACAAGTTCAAGTATTTCTTGACCCCAATGGTTGCTCCTCTAGGTCGCCCTTTTGTTTGAATGGAATTTGTGGGTAGTTGATCAACATAATGGGAGGAAAGTAAAAGTTATATTATAAATATGTGAGAAAATAATAGTTGGGGTGTGAGAAATGATAATTGTATCATTTAGAAGAGAGAAGCACATTGTTGTATCATTTTGTTATATAGAGGATGATGATTACTTGTTATAGATGGAAAAATAGTAGAAATGATGATGTCTAAGTGAAGATCCATTGAAATAATAAATTCAATTTTTATGATCCTTTCATCACTCTTCAAAAGAGAAGAAGTAATGTTAATAAAAATGATTTGATTCAAAACGCAATAAATCTATGCTATAGTTATAGAGGAAAATAATATTCAAAATGAATGCCTTTCATTGAAAAAGTATTTATGAATGAACCTTTATAATGAAATTTACTAAGATAAAATTTAAATACCATGTTCCCCTTAAGGTTGTATTTGGTAGGAATCAATAAACCAAATTAAAAAAATATAAATAAATTCTATAATAAAAAATTGTGACTAAGTTAAATGATAAATTCTTACGAGTAGATTTTGAAATCTAGTCATGTGCATGATTTAAGAAAATGAATTCTTACCTATACATAATTTAAGAAAATGAGAAATACATAATTTAAGAAAATGAGTAATATATACTTTAAGAAAATGAGTAATGAGGGTTTATGAGTACATAAAATAGTTTCACTTGTTTAAAAACATATGAAGGGAAAGGTGTATGAATTGTTTTAAAAGAATCCTATGAAATAGATGAATAAAAAAAGTGATGAGTAGAAAGGTGCATAAATTGTTTTAAATTTCAATTTAGAGATGAATTGAATCCACAATATTTTGATAATGTGTAAGGATCTTATCTGCCATTATTGTGGGATAATGTGTAAGGATCTTATCCACCATTATTGTCCAAGGACATTTAAATATAAATATTTTAGTGGTGGACATATAAATATTTTGTCCAAGGAGAATTAGTTTTCTTTTGATAGGCTTTCTTAGAGATAGGATATCTCTTCTTTAAGGTTTTTTGATAAATTTTAGTTTCCTTCATCTATGCCTACCTTTTACTTTCCAAAAAAATATATTCTTAAAGAGGAGGGGGAAGGCGAAGGGGGTTTAGCCATGTTGGATACTACGCCTAGTGTAGTTGGATGGAAATCCTTTATTTCAAAAGCTGAATCAAAATATTCCATGGAATTTAAGGAGAGCAAGAAGAAAACCATCAATGGGGACCTTAAAGCAAGAAAACCATCAACTAGGACTTTAGAGCGAAAAAAACAAAGGACAATTCTCATTACTTTTCCTTGAAGGTTGGAGTGTGTTTTGGGACAAACAACGAGGCATAATTTAATACCCTATGCATTTTGCTTAAATTGGTTGTAGAAAATCATGTTTAGAGCTTCATTCAAAAATGATGATCTATTGGTTAAAAGAGAAAATGCTAAATTTCATCGAGACTCGTATGAGGACATCTCTTTCACCCATACTTTCAAGAATTTTAACCACTAAACTGATCAATTATAAAAATAAAAATAAACACTAAACTTAGACAAAAGAAAATCATTTGAAAACATCTATTTCACATATATTTTCAAAGATTTTAACCACGAAGCTGATGGGTTATAAAGACAAAGTTCAACTTAGATGAGAGAGTTATACACGTTCACGAAATACAAGTCTTTCACACTTAACAAAAGTCTTTTAAGACAAGGTTCAACTTAGATGGGAGAGTTATACAGAGGAAACAAAAGTCTTTCACACTTAACAAAAGTCTTTTAAGACTACTAAAAAATTTTGGAGGCAATTTTTGGTGGATGATAGTGATGTCATAGTTTAAACTAGGTATTATATAAGAACATATATATGTATTCAGAATTTCCAAAAAAAAATGTAATGAGATTTTATATTTATATTTTTTTTAAGCAACATATGAGGTCATCACATGTAAACCCTAGTAGGTTAACCTATTTTAACAAAATGAAGTTTATATATGTTGTTTTTACTTAGTAAGTTAAGTTGTTTTTTAGTGGTTTTTCAAATTAGGTTGAGTGTGGATAGGCTAGCCCCAATACTAGATGGAAAAATGATTAGTTCATTATTAAAAATATTGGAAACCATTTACTCCTCTTCCATGTAAGATTTCAAACCCATAAGACTATAGAGACTAAACAGACTAGACCACACAAACTAAATAAACCAAACCTTAAACCAATTAAACCCCACACAAACTAAATAAACCAAACCCATGACTTAAACCAAACCTAAACCTATTAAACCCCACACAAACTAAGTAAGCCAAAAACCAAACCTAAACCTATTAAACCCCACACAAACTAAGCCAAACCCATGACTTGATAAAGACTAAATCCTTACAAACCATATAATTAAAGATTGACCTATTTGCCGGACCATTTGCATCGATCCGACGAGCGGCAACCCCGGATGTGACCGCTCACGCGTCTTATCGTCTTATCGTCTTATCGGTGCAAATGGTCGGTTCAGTAGTTTACTCCATTAAACTACACCTCACTGGTAAAACTTTATTTAAACAACGCGTCCTTAGAGAGAATACTACAAGAGTTGGGTACAAAAGTAATGTGAGATGTGATTGAACAGACAATCACAAAGCAATCAATTCAAGAACGTCGAATATACAGAGCAGCGACAGGAACCGGCAGAATTTGACGATGAGGCCGAATCGTGAACATGGACAGGCGAGGAGTAGGAGGAGACCGAATCTCCGCCAAATTTATGAGAGAGCTGCGTCTAAGCGACGACGTGAATGGCAGCAAACTCAGAGATTAGAACGCTCTGTGACAGTCAAAATTGCACGAAAATTTAGGTCAATTCCAGAGTCGCGGATCCCTCAGCCAGCGTTATGCCATGAATTTAACCTACGCGTGGCAAGGAGAGAAGCTACTTTCGAAAAGTGGGCTACCTTTGTGCGTGACTTATCACATAAATTTAACAGATTTCTGTGGCTTCGCTTTAATCCGATCATGCTGCATCAAGTGGAGAATCTGGTCATTCTCGGGAGATTCACTTATGGCGATGAGCGACTGAGGCCTGTTCTCAGTGAGCTGGGAATCTTCGTTAAAATCTATTTAGACGATAATGGTGCACATAATATTGTGCAGCTGAACACCCAGTTGCGTGAAGGGCCTCTGCCTGCAGATGATCCTGTATTCCATTTTGTACCGTATCGTCATGGTAGCTTGGAAGATATTACACAAAGAGTAGGATTGATGCCATCGATTCCTCTTGAGATTGCATCAATATTGGACGATAGGCTGTGCTCTATTTGCTACTATGAGTTTGCTGCTGAAGGCGATTCGTCCTCTGATTCTTGGCTACCAATGCAATTGCCATGCAAGCATTCTTTCCATTCAGCCTGCATAACCCCCTGGCTGGCTCAGAATCCCAGTTGTCCTATTTGTCGTGACAAAACATTTTCAGACCTGTAATCTTTCTGTTTGTCTCCAAATAAAACCTTATCTCCCGATCTAGTTAGTAAATTAGTGACTAATTCCTCCTTGCTTCACAGTTTCCCATTAGTGTTTTGATTTTCAAATCTTATAAGTATTTTACTTCATTATTTTTTTCATTCAAAGCGATCACCCCTGATTAGTTAAGTGGTTATGAATAAGCTTTAGGATACTGGGTGAACAAGTTTCTAGCACTGTTTTTCAACAATATACTATTTCAAGCTTTTATATTACCATGTCAACTCAGATACTTACCTATAATTAATTTGTAAATGTTTGTATATGATTTTCTAAAAATTTATTACCTTCTCAAAACTCAATTACAATTTATGCTGGACAGTAGTCAATTACGAATCCAAATTATCCAAGTAAACACCTAAGTCAATCCTATATACGGAATTAATCAAGAGTTCATGCATCATAAAATAATAATCTCAGCGTGAAGAATGATCATATATAATAGTAATAGCAAGTGTACATTTCATCTCTGAACTCGACTTCGACCTGCACCCCGCTTTGCTGCTGGTTGTTCCGGCTTAACTGGTTTAAGGTTCCAGCAATATAAAGATTTGCTCTTAGGCTAAGCTTTTAATGGTCCATTGTACTTGTCTATGAAGTTTTGAATTTTAGTAATAATATATAAATTTATTATAAAATTTAAAAAAAAAAACTAAAAACTAAAATCATTATTTTATAATGTATAATGATTTTATTATTTAGGTAAAATTAGATTTTTATTTATTATTAGGTATTTTTTTAATGGATTTTTATTATTTTAATAATAAAATGTCAAAGTTCTTGAGTGTGACATAATTTGCACATTCCCTAAGTGATTGTTCTTGGTGCATGGTTTCACTACAATAGAGTAGTTCAATTGTGACATAATTTGCACATTACCTAAGTGATTGTTTTTTGTGCATGATTTTACTACAATCAAGATACTTGAAGCTAAAGTTTGATTTTTTCAACCATCACGAATTGTACTTATCAGATGTTAACTAAGCTATTTTTACTTTTTTTGAAATTGTTAATTATGAGTTAGACTAACCTCCTTTAAAAATAATGGAAAACCTAATTATATCTATATTGAAAACCTAAACATGTAATATGAACTGTATATTAGCTAGATGTCGAACTACCGAGTTTACTAGGAGATTACATGACTCACATTAGCTAGACTCCTAGATGCCAAATGCACATGGACTAATCCTTAAGTGATTAGAGTTGAAGTTAAGCTAATAGTTGTAAAATCATTGGAGTTAAACTAATAGTGTATCTAATCGTTAAGTTAATAGTTAGCCAATATAACTGTGATTAGAGTTGAAGTTAAGTTAATAGTTCTAGAATCATTTCAGTTAAGTTAATATTTGTATCTAATAATCTAGTTAAGCTCGTAGTTGTATCTAATAATCAAATAGTTGATGATTAATTTTAATTTTTACAACTATCACTAAGTGTACTTATCACATGTTAATTAAGCTATTTTCTTTTTGAAGTGGTTTCATTTCATATTTAAGTTCAAAGACTTGCCCATAAATTTACTATTTGGGAGGTTTGGAAATCTTGGAACCAATGTATCTTTGAATACATCAAGCGTTCATGTTTTCATGTTTACTCTAAAGTGATTTTGTTCCTCATGGAGTATTAAAAAATAAGGCCTAAACTTAAACACACATCATAATCGATGCCATCTATGGGGGAAATTTGTGGGGCTAGTATAGTCCTCAAAATTAAAATTTGTCATCGGATATTACTAAGGATGGGCATTGGTGGTGGTAGTAATACAAACGTTGAATTGTTGACCCTACGGGGCTTACTCTAGTTCTCATAGAAAAGAGGTATTTTTCAACCTTAATATTTTTTTATATTCTCGAGTTGTGATCGACTAGGAAGCTGGTACTTTTGAGTTGGATGTGCTACAACTTGATCACTGGGTTGTAAGGATCCGTGACATGATAGATTGCTTCTATGCCATCTCCTTCTCTCATATCTTCTTGGAACTAAATGGGAAGGTTGGTCATCTTTCAAAGAAAGCAATTGGGACCATGGATGGCTTCAACCATTTTGAAGAATACATTGCAGATTTGATAATTGATTCCATCTATTTTTATTATGTCTTTTAGTAGGTAGATTCTCCTATATTTGTGATGTTTTGATGTGACTTGAACACTATTTCTTATAGGAGGTTTTCGATGGTAGTCTTTTTGTAACGTAACTGATTAGTATTTCATATAGTTCTAATCCTTTTTGGAATAAGGTAGCTTCGCTTGGAGAATGTTATTATGGCCGAAAGATATGTTTTTGTTATGATCTATGTAACTTTGATTTCACTATGAATAACAAGTTACAATTTTTTCTTTGTGAAAAAATGGAACGCTTTTCAAGTTAATTTATTATTATTATTTTAAAACATATAAAGTCATTGCTCCACTTCTAACTAGAATTGTTTTATATGTGATCATTTCATAAGAGAATTATTTATCAATTTTTCATCTCCTCTGCATAATACAAAAAATTCTAGGGACTTATGTGGCCCTCCTTCGCAACACTTCTTGAGTTAAAACATTATTCATATATGTTAGTCACATGAAGAATGTGGTATATTTTGGCACTCTTTTCTTCCATAATTGCTTACATCACTAGGTTGTGTGAAGCTCAAAGTAATTTTTTCTTGGTACCCAAATTTTGCTGATAAAATCCCAATGTTTGATTCTTTGACCAAGCCTTAAACCTAGGGGTTCCATCCATTGGCACAAATTGACATAGTTTTGGTAACTACCTATTCACAAGAAGTATCCTCCCATTCTCAAAAGAAGGCATATATAGACACCATTTCTTTAACAACACCAACACATCTAACACATTCATTACATCTTCTAGAATTACATGCCAAGTACAAGGAACAACATGACCAATGTTAGGTTTTATAGAAGTTGTAAGTTGGTTATATTGTACTTGTAGAAAGAGAAATTAACACCTGCCCTAGATAAGGAATATCAAACCACTTTTGTAGAGGGTTTACACCATTACAAAAACTGTAGGTGAGCATGCTTTTTAATTGAGTACATTTCCTTGGTTCACACCTTATATATAATGTGGAGCTACTTCAACCATATTTTCCACCTCTATTGGACACCTTGAAGGTGGCAAAGCACTTGGCCCTTACAGAAGTGAACCTTGACTACACACGAAATTTTGTAGTTAACTCATTGTCGACATTAAGATTAATGGATCCTTCCAACAAAACATAAAACTCCATAATGTTATCAAAATAGGGAAACTTCTTCACCAAGGAAAGTGGTTCACTAAGAACTAAGTTGAGCAGAAATTTCCTCATTTAATGGAAGAACTTCATGCAACAAATATCATTGCTTCCAAAAGGAAAAACTGATTCAAATGGATACAAGTGGCCACCCAAATATACCGTCGACATAATATGGTATTTTTTTATGTCCTAAAAGTGTGACACTTTTTTCAAAACATCCCATGTGTTTT
>LPNX010405988.1:244689-281717 GCA_001517045.1 Pseudotsuga menziesii | reverse complement strand
AGAGTAGATGTACAAACTAGGCGCAAAATTAGGTGCAAAACTAGGCTCAAAACCTGTCGCAAAACCTGATGCAAAACTTGGCGCATAACTAGGTGCAAAAACCGGTGCAAATTACGCCACAATTTGCGCCAGATTTAGAAAAAGGACGCAAAAAATGCCTAAAATAGCACCGACCCGTGAAATTGTGCCATTTTGTCAAAAAAATGAAGAAAAATACACTGAAAGATGGTCTAGACGCAAAAAAGGATGCAAAAAGAGATGCTAAATCCAGTTTTTGTTGTAGTGAAAGGGCGGTTTTCCTTGCCATACTATAGTTACCAGCCAATACCCAATGCTCACCCTTTCACCAACCAGTGATCCTTGTTTTCTCTGTAAGTGGTTATCATTTTTTTGAAGATTCTAGGTCTGAAATAAATTATATCAGGCCTTATTTTGCCAAATATTATTGTGGTGAATGTATTTGAAATCTACAGTACTTTCAGTATATATATGGAGGATCTTTCTCTTGAGGTTTCTAAAATTGGTAAGCATTGTTGAAGTTCTTTATTCCGGACAAACTGTCTAAAGAAAATACACATTATAGAATGTTTTTTACAGTGAAAGGGTGTTTTAAAGTTTTTCCAGCCCATACTATAGTTACCAGCCAATACCAAGTGTTTACTCTTTCACCAACTACTGATCCACGTATGCTGTGTAAGCGGTTATCATTTTTGTGAAGATTCCAGCTGTGAGATAAATTATATTAGACCTTATTTTTCCAAATATTATTGTGGTGAATGGATTTTAAATCATCAGTACTTTCATTATATATATGATGGATCTTTCTCTTGAGGTTTGTGAAATTGGTAAACATTGTTGAAGTTCTTTGTCCCAGTTTGAAGAAAATACACATTATAGGAGTTTTGTACAGTGAAAGTGTGTTTTTCGATATATTTCTATCTCAGAACTTGGGAACGCTATCCACAAGTTCTCGATCAAGGAACTTGTACCTGTGCAAGGTCTGCAAATGCTCTGGGTTGCTAGTATATCTGAAATATTTGGTTTGGATTTTCTTTCTCACCTTAGTAAGGGAATGGCATTATTTTCCTACATCCCACTCCAGATAAACTAGATCAGAAGCTTTTTTTTGTCTTCTGAATCCCAACAGGGATGTAGACAAGCAAGTGGCAATACATGTTGAATATAGTGCACAGGTACAAATTCATGGCTGCAAGTTATGAGATAGAAATATATCGAAAAACACCCTTTCACTATACAAACCTCCCGTAATGTGTATTTGAGAAGTCACGATACATGTTGTCGTGACTTCTCCTTATATAGTGATGATAAAAATATATGGAACACACATGAGAATATACCTTGAGAGAGAAAAGATTAATGTCCTTGGTCTTGTTGGTCATGTGGGTAAAAGGGGTTGTTTTCCCACCTTTTTTGTACACCTTGGTCTTATGGGTATGGAGGTTTCCTTGCCACCTTGTTGTGACGCTTAGTTGACTTATGGTCCTTTTGGGCCTAGCACCCTTGTTGTATGTGGTACCATGACCACCTTTGGTATGATGACTTAACCTTATTGTTTTTATCTTATATTACCACTTGACTGTTAGTGTACCCTATCCTAAGTCAACCTAACATTATTTTATGTTATGTTTGGAAACAACACTAAAAGACATGGCTTAGTGGATTAAAATTTCTAGAAGGCTTGTTAACATTATAAATTCAAGTCTTGAATTTCATTTTAGAGAGTGTGTTAACAAGAGAAATTTGAAGATATGATCTTTCACCTGTCTAGGGTTTGCTGCTGCTAATAGATTGACGTCTAGGGTTTTGTTGCTATTTGTGAGATGTTGCCACCTCTCCTCTTAGACTGCTAGTGTTTTTGTCTTCCAGTTCAAGTTGTTGTTGTTATGAATAAGTCGTGTCAATCTTCTCAGCTTGTTAAGTGTTGCCTTCACATGTGTTGATCTTCCTTGAGATGGGAATCATCTTTTGTAGGATGCTAATTCTGATAGAATCCCCTTCGAGCTAGGTTGTGGCTTATCTAAACCCCTTAGGTTTGAACTGTGATTGAGTTGCTAGCTAGGCCATGACTGTGTGGAACCCTTATTGAGTTGGGTCATGACTGGGTAAGACCCTTCTTGGGTAGGTTGTGACTGTTTGAGCTTACCTTAACTGAACCATGGACTGTCAATGCTTTCTCTAGAAGGTCGTGACTATTGATGAATTTTTTTAGCCCTCTTTGATAGGTCATGACAATTTTGTGACTTCCTAGATTGAGTCGTGATCACTGTTGGCTTCCCAGACTTAGGATGTGACCCTTCTACTGTTTATTAGAGCGGGACCAGTGGGTAATGACCCTTGGTACTTGGGGCTGTTCAGACTTGATCTATGAATCTTGGATTCCTCCTGTGCTGGGCTATCACCTTGTGTGTGCTCAGAGTTGTGATTCTTGTGGGTTGTTAGGACTCTGACTTGATCTTGTTGGGTTGCTAAGATCTGAGTTGTGACTTGCGTTAATCTTCTTGAACTGGTTGTGATCCTGTTGGTGCCTAACTGTGTTTGGGGCTGGGTATCACCGTTGGGGTTTTCACACTTGGTGACTGAGTCATATTGGCTGCGACTATATGTGCCTGACCTTATTCCTAACCTTTTCTCTCTCAAGGCATGTCAACTTTTTCATTGTTGATCTTGTCCTTTTAGTGACAAGATTTGATCCTAAAAGTATCTGAGTATAAGGCTGATTCAAAGCAGATATGAACCGACATTGTTATTTATTGGTTGTTGGTCATTAGTTTGTTTTTTGTACTATATTATTGTTTATGTTCTCTACATTGCCTTTGATGAAGTGTATCTCAAGGACCAAATTTAACACAATGACCATTGGAGTGTTAAAGTTGAAAGAGATGAAAGTTATGTTTTCTAAATTTATCTTGCCTTTCTACAGTTGTACCAATTTTGGGGTTGAGTATCATTGTTGGGGTTTTCACAGTTGGTGACTGATTCATATTGACTGCTACTGTATGTGGGGCTGAGTATCACTGTTGGGGTTTTCACACTTTGTGATTGAGCCATATTGACTACTATTGTATGTGCCTAACCTTATTCCTAACTTTTTCTCTCTGTAAGGTATGTCAATTGTTTCATTGTTGATCTTGTAAAGGTATGTCAATTGTTTCATTGTTGATCTTGTCCTTTCAGTGACAATATTTGATCCTAAATGTATCTTAGTATAAGGCAGATTCAAACCAGATATGAACCGACATTGTTATTTATTACTTGTTGGTCATTAGTTTGTTTTTTGTACTATATTATTGTTTATGTTCTCTACATTGCATTTGATGAAGTGTATCTCAAGGACCAACTTTAACACAGTGACCATTGGAGTGTTAAAGTTGTAATAGATGAAAGTTATGTTTTAGAAATTTATTTTTCACTGTTATACTTTTACTTCTGAGTACCTGATCTGCAATTTTTGCATAAGTTAGTTAAATTGTTAAAAATCCCTAAAATTTTAACAATACACTTGGGTGGCCTGTTAGCACTGAAAGTCACCTTTAAAAAAAAACATTTAACGTTCGTCAATCTTGTGTCAAACACCACTAACCTGTCATCCTATGCATCAACTTCTGTAAATTTCCCAGCTCCTTCAAATCAATGAATGTTTGGGTCCTTCACTGAGGCAATATGCTTATACTCCTTTGCTTGCAAACCTCATTTTTTCATTTTCTCCTTGTTTTGTAGAAAATTAAATAAATGAAAAGTTATTGTTATAAAGTTATTTTATTAATTATAAAATGATTTTATATTCAATAATAATTTTTAATTTATTTTAAAAGGATAAATGTTTATTATTAAAATTGGCCTTTTATTCATTTTTAGCTCCACGTCAACTCATTTTCTTCCCACCTAACATGTAAGTGGGAATACTTTTCATGTTATTCTTATAATTTTCATTAAAATATGGTTATCTTGTCAAGCATTGAACTTTATTTGTTCATGCATGGGAAGTTCCCTCACAAGAATCAATGTAAATGCTCGCTCATGATCAAGCTTTATGCACTACGAGTTGGAAGGAAACAAATGCACCTGGTTATATAAAACTGTAGAATCTGTTTTATTTTGTTGCATGTGGACAGTGGGAGTGCTCCCTAAATGCAGAATAAACAGGCTAAGAGTTCAAATTGTCCAAGACAGCGCATTCACATTATGAGTCTGAGTGAGCAGGTGCCAAGATGATTTCTTCAGTTTTCCCAAATGTATTTTAAAGTGTCATGACAAAGATGACACTCAAACATTCATCAAAAGTCTAAGCTCCAGTGTTCTGGCATTTATGAAATATATATATTTCGATGGAGCATCCAACACCAAGGTTACAAAGTCTTTTGTATTTATTTTTTTATATTGTGAAGGATGGACATAATGTAAAATAATTATCATTTTCCAGGATGGATAGCTTCATCATATATATATTAACTTTGTTTGTCCATTGTGTCATGAAGAGGAATAATATCAATTCCAGGTTGAAGAGCAAGCTTCTTAATAAAGCTAATGGTCGATTCATTGCACAAAACATTGATATGGGGTTTATAGGACATCTAGGAGCAAAATTTGGAGTTGTTGATTCTACATGTGGCAGCTAAAGGAATCCAAGGAAATTAATCATCCATTGTTCCAGCCTCTAGGCAAAGCACCGAATTTTGAGCTAAATTTAGGTGTTGTAGACATTGAATGGGATGTTGGCAAAGTATTTGGTTTCGAAGCAATCCTGAATGTAAAGGAAAAGGATCAACATTTATTCGAAGGAAGGTAGCAGTTGAGAATTTAAGGGCGCAGATCCTATGTTTATGTAACAAACTGATATGCTTTGTCAAAGAGATGGCAGATCATCTAAAGATAGGTACCTTTTTCCAGATCTAAAGGCACAAAGTTGGCACAAAGGTATCATCTAAGTGTCGATATTATATTCAAATGGATTTGAACAATCCCGAGTTTAAAGATATTCAATTGATGAAGATACAAAAAAAACACAGATGGCAGAAAGAGATTCGTTTTGGCACATTCTTCAGGTGGAATGGTTTTGTTGGCATATAATCATCATCCTTCAAAATTTTTCAACTCATCTAGAGATCACGAAGAGATTAAGAGTACCACTTGGTCAAAGGGTTTCCAGTGGCCACTAGTATAGATTTTTGAATGAATTTTAAATCTCATGCTCATAGTCATGAGATTTGGGATTAATTTTATTGCTTCTATCTTCAGAAATAAGGATCTTTGATCCACTATTCGATCTCTATCATCAAACTATGAGTCCATATAATGAACATGAAATTGATTGCATAGAGAGAGGAGGTTGTGGACTGATAGCAAAGGAGTTAGATTGTTTTGGATATATTTTTGGATCTAAACTCTGTTAAGTACTATAAATGTATACTGGAAGTTTTATGAATAATATAAATATTAGATGAGCCGGTTTATGAATTCTTTTTATACAGATATTGTTAATCCCTCCAATGAATTTTATGATGATGATGTTATTATCATAGTTTATCATTATACCTGCCAATGCACTAAAACGTTATTACTGATAGGTAAGTAAAACGTTTAGTGAAGGGTGATGTGAAACCCAAAAACGTCAAAAAAAAAATTGTTTGACAGATAATATTCTAGTGAAATTCCAACACTGTGTGCTACCGTTGAAACAATAACAAAGGAACAGGCATGGTGCCGAAATGTTTAAGAATTCAAACATTATGATGTTTGATCTGATCGTGATCGTCGGTCGACCGACCAGTTTATCTCAAAACCCGGCCCCAGCAAGGTCTCTTTATTAATGGACTCCTGAGAGAATAATTCATATATTTAATCGGTACTTGAAGATTCATTTGACAGAAGCGTGCCCCGTCTTCTGGTGTCTGAATATTGTAATACAAATCATCGCCACATAACAGAAGTCAGTGTTCTTAATTGAGGCAATATTTTCTCAACGTTTTTATGGCACTGCCTTGAAAGAGTGAGATTGGTGGATGTATCGACGCTAATCTGAAAATAAGAACCGTGCCACCAGAATTTAGAGTAGTTACATGAAAGATTACATTTACTCCCAAACAGATTGTCGTTAACAATTGTCATGCGACCGTAAGAGAGGTCTAGTATGCGATATATTCCTCTCCATCAATGCATGGCTCTCGTAATCATATGAGTCTCAATCATATGACTGTAGCTGAAATTTGCAGTAATATTTAGCATGCTGAAGAACATTTAATGTGACTGCAGCAAGTTTGATGACCCTTGGATCTAGAGCAGCTCTAAAAAACAACAATGTAGTTCATTTCCTTTCGCCACCCTTTTGATACCTTGGAGATTTATGTTCATATCACTTTGCAGGTACAAACCAAACATTGCACCTAGACCCTATACACAATAATTTGACAAGGAATCAAGCTATTTGTTCTTCTACAAGAATTTGAAGGTTCTCCTTCTAGCTGGTTTAGTTTTCTCTCTTAGTGTTGATGACTTGCAAATTTTTCTTGAAATTGTACACCATGCAAACTCTACTAGCCAATTGATGACTATGCTCAAATTTGATGGCGCTAGCTCTTGATTACTTGGATCATGAGAGTGACACTTGCTCAAATTTAATGGAAAGAGCTAATGTAAATTTATATGGCAATAAGATATGGAATATTTTACAGATATTTTTCTTCCCTTTTGTTATTGAAACTTCAATCATTCCATTGTGTATTTTACTATACTATATATTTTGTCTTATACTTTTTTCTTTTAATTTCAATTAATAGGTAACAACACCATCTTGTCATTCAAGTTGAAACTTGAATTGTTCAATGAAATTAAGAATGTCCAATATTAGGTAGCTTTACCGGATGGAAATCCCACCTATCTTATAAATGTACAAATTTTAATGTAAAAATTTGGTATATGAAATCAAGTTTTTTCAAAAGAAATAAAGCTACATGCATGGTTGTTCGTGGCGCACAATGTTTCCACATTACATGAGTATTAATTTAATCATAGCTCTAAATCCAATTATTATCTAATCTATTGCTCTCGCATTAAATACTTTGCATATGCTAAATATTGTTTACCCAAATTCAGATAAATAATGTTTAGCAAAATTCAAAGTCACTGCAGCCGCTGCCATTTTTCCAAAAGAATAGTCAAAGTTAAAGCCCCCACATGTAAAAGCAATCCAAAGACATTCCTTGTACTGAGTGCCGAGACATGATGTCTAGGAGAAGAGGAGGAAGAGGAAAGCACATGAAAGATGAACAGCGATAAGAGGCATTGAATTGGGAAGAGGAAAAACACAAACCCTAATTATGATAGGCACTGCTCTTCTGTTTCACGAGATCAAAACTTAATCATTGCTGAGCTGAAGTTAAGAGAGGACTCAGGAGGCGAATGACAATAAACGAAGGAGAATGCAAATACATTTAGAAGATGGAATCCGAGAGAGTGGACGTGACGTAAACGGCATGGAAGACTTCACAGTCAACACGCGACAATCAGACTCTGCTTGACTTTTATGAGTTTGCAACGTTGCGTGATTTTTTAATTGGTCGGGCAACAAGGCTGTGGGTCTACCAAAACCGATAAATTCCACACGTCTTCTCGCATCCGTCCATTCATAATTTTACGGTGGGAGACTTGAGTGAGTCTTTATGCTAGTCTTTAAAGCGGGGACCATGATTAAGATATTGTGTATATTATTATTATTTTAATGCATTTGAAGATATTATTATTTGAATTTTATCTTATGTTTGTTTATTAAATATTTAAAATGAATAAAACTTTTTAATATGTAATTTTTATATTGCATAAATTTTGAAATAGGTTTGTATTTCAAAGAATTTCGTTCAAAATAAATATTTGATAAATCAAGATTAAAATAGACTTAGACCAATTGCAATTGCTTGAGGCGATTCCAAAATTATATTAATCTTCATAACTTGTTAGTCCATAAAAATTAAAGAAAGTTAGACACGTTTTTAAATTTTTATTTATTATAAAAATAGAAATAAGATGTGAAAGTAAATCAATTAATCTCTAATTTTAATGTAATTATATATTTCTCATATTATTTGTAAGGATTTTTGTATTTATATTTGTATATTTCTATTTTATATCATATTTTAGTGATCTAATGAAAATGCAATTTGTTTCCACCTCAACAATCACACTTTTAGAAATGAAAATTGATACTCTTTGTCTTTGTATGTTAGTGATGAAATCAACAAAATGTATCTATATTAAAATGTTAATATAAAAGAACATATTTATAATATTAAAATCCTATCACTTTCAACTATACAAATCACTTGAATACATTTATAATGGTTGTTGAAATATAGGTTATTTTTTCATGTAATATTATTAAGAGTAATTAATAAATTGATAAACTTAAGTTTTTTTAAATGATAAATTGAATTTTGTCATGAAAATTGAAGTTGAAACTTTAAATAGTAGGGATCCAAGACTTAAGTACTCCGTACAAGGAACAGAGCAAACTATGCTCCAATCTTTTATATGCATGTGAAGATATTTTGGAATGAAAAATTTAAATAAAAAATTATTTTTAGTTATTTTATATGTATTTATTTATTTATTTTTATAATTAATTATAAATTTTATACTTTCATTTTTAATTAATTAATTACAAGTAACCTTGATGTTGATGTTGAATAATCCTTCCGGATTTCATTGTAAATAATATTTCAGTTATTAGTTAGTAAATTCTCATTTATAATCTCGTTATTTAACTAGAAAACTGTTTTGATTTCCTTTATATGTAATACTCTTATACAAAATAATTCATTCAATACTCTTATACGAAATGCTATAGAAAATTGTTTTGATTTCCTTTATATGTAATACTCTTATATGAAATAATGCATTCAATACTCTTATACAAAATAATACATTCATTGCCTATCCCCAAGAAAGGAGAGTTGATTACGGTAATTGTTTAGAAGAATTATTTATTTATTTTAAGAAAAAGAAAGAAAAAAAATAGTCATTTATATTTGCGTGCAATGGTTTCTTTAAATTAATTATCAAATCTTTAGGGAGTTCTTTTTAGAAGATGAAACGATTTTAAAGAACATCAGATGAAAATAATTTATCATCATAGTAAATTTCAATGAATTATTTAATTCAATTGTTGGAGTAATTATGTTCGGTAAACAAAATTATCATGAATGGTTTCCTAAAGTTAAAAATACCCTTATTTTTAATGACATGTGGGATGGAATTTGTGAAAATGAGAATTTTGAAGATAAGATAGATGGAGAAGGAATAGATGAAGTGGATAAAAGTGCACCAGTGCCACCTAATAATACCAAAGAGTTAGCAGTATGGAAAAGCAAGGACAAGAAGGATTATGCCTTGATCATTGTCCATGTAAGTGAAGAAGTAAGTGGACATTTAGTTTCTAGCAAAAGTGCTTAGGAAGCATTAAAGAAACTAAAACATTTGTATGATTCACATTCTGAACTTGAAACCATACAATGGCTAATGAAGTTATTTAACTTAGAATTAAAAGATAATGATCCAATGAAACTTGCTTCTGAAATTAGAGTTATTTTCCATGATATTGATGCAACTGGTGTAAAAGTTGACATTCAAATTACTACATTTATTAAATCTCTCTACCCTTCATATACTCACTATTTAGAATGACTTCAAGCTAGTGGCCAAATGAAAGCTATGACCTTTGAAAAACTTGTGGAGAAAATTGCAGAGAGAGAGAAAGCATTTAGGAAGACGAAGTCTAATCCCAATGAAGAAACTTTGTGTCTCGCACTGAAAAGACACAAATCAAAAGAATAATTTGCAAAGGATGAAAATAGAAGCAAAGGTCGAGGTAGAGGACAAAGAAGACAATATATAGGAAGGGGAGGAAGATTTAATCAAGGAGAGAAATAATGTTATAGATGTGGAAAAAACTTGGCATACTGCCAATTATTGTAGAACTTCTTGGGAGAAAATTGTTAATAAGAAAGAGCAAATACAAGATAAAGGAAACGATAAAGGTAACCCTCTTGAATCTAAACATTATGTTGTTGCACATTGTAATCTTGGAATTGAAGAAGCTTTTCGTACTTCATTTTCTTGGAATGACATTTGGTTATTAGATACTGGAGCCACATGCCACATGACATTTAGAAAAGGATTCTTTGAGACATTTAGTGATCAAATTGATGGGGTAGTACATTTGGCATATAAGTCTCAATTAAAACTTTCAGGAATTGGATCTATTAAGCTTAAATTATCAGGACTTGTTGATTACATACTTTCTGATGTTATTTATGTTCCATAATTGAAGAGAAACTTAATCTCTATTTGGAAAAATAGACAACAAGGTCACTCAATACATATGTTTGATGGTATCATTGAGATTAGAATATATTATGATAATGTGACTGTAATGACTGGAGTGGAAGATGAAAAACGTTTAAAATTGAATGGTACCTCATCCAACTCACAAAATACTGCAAAGTTGGCTCAACATAATGATAATTTGTTGTCTAGCTTGTTATGGCATGCTAGATTTGGTCATATTAATTATGTTAGTCTCATAATTATGGACATAAAGGAATTCAAGGGTTTCCCACTATTCCAAAAAAACTTTCCCAATGTGATGCTTGTATTTTAAGTAAGATTCTATGTTTTGAGCTTCTAGAAAGCTTGGTCTTATTCACTTAGATTTATGTGGGTCCATGGTTGTTCCATCAGCAAATGGTGACAAATATATAATGAATTTTATTGATGACTTGAAAAGGATCCGTTGGGTTTATTTATTAAAAGAAAAATCTCAAGCTTTTGATACATTCAGAAATTTTCATTTGTGGATTAAAAATGAAACTTAGCTCAATATTGGAACCCTTAGAACTGATAATGGTGGTGAATATAAATCTAAAGAGTTTGAAAAATATTTGCATAAGAATGATATTAAACATCAAACCATTGTTCCTTATAATCCACAACAAAATGGTGTGGCAGAATGTATGAAAAGGACATTGTTGAATATGGTAAGATCAATGATGTTTTTTAAGAATGTTAAGTTCATGTTTTGGGGAGAAGCAGCTCTTTGTGTTGACTACATTAAGAATAAATGTCCTTCTGCTGCACTACAAAACAAAACACCTTATGAAATGTGGCATGGACATATTCTAGTTGTCAAGCATTTTAGAATTTTTGGTTCCACATGTTATGCTTTTTTTTTGTAAATAAAAGACATTGTATTACTGCAGAAAGGCTTAATTACATCACAAGGAAAATGCTAAGACAGATCAGCTAACAGAGAAGTGCACAGTGAAACTGCACCAGCCAAGGTCAGTCCTATCGAATGGACATGAAGAAATCCCAACCCCCCCTAAAAAAAATAGCAGAATTCCTCTACCAAATACTAACCCCCCATTACAAAAAGGACCAACAGGGACGCGAGTCCACCCGTCATTACATAGTCGAAAAACAAGAAGAGAAAAAATGAAGCACCAAAGGAGAAAACAACCAGGACTCAGATCCTCTTAATACTAGGGATACCCCAAAAGGCGCCTGTAGTAGGGGCATCATCAACAGACATATTTTGATTACCAGGAGCCAACGAGGATCTAGCTTGGCCATCACCATGCACTAAGTTTCTACCGGACACCCTCGCACGAGGTCTAGCAGTCTCCATCTACCTGATATTCGTCGGATAAAAAGGAATGCTCAAGCTGTTAGCCACCACATCTAACTTCTTATGAATCAAGCGGCATTCCTCATTATGCTCTTTCCACACACGAATAGGTTCCTCATCACCTTGCTGCTTTGCTTCCTGAACTATAGAAGAGTGCCCAACCGGCTGCATGTTAACCCAGTACTGCATTAACATGCGGTCATACACAGATGCACAACCTATTGTGTTTCCTGGATCAATTACCTAGTTCGCCACCTCCTTATGCAACTCCTCAGTGGGCTTCGCCTTCACCTCATCCCACAGGTTCCCAACCAATTTATCAATTTCCAACC
Source organism: Pseudotsuga menziesii (assembly GCA_001517045.1). Lineage (NCBI taxonomy): Eukaryota > Viridiplantae > Streptophyta > Pinopsida > Pinales > Pinaceae > Pseudotsuga > Pseudotsuga menziesii. The sequence goes on along the minus strand of LPNX010405988.1, from coordinate 269,690 downwards.
GGATGGCCAGGGGCACGTGATCTTTATAGGACTCAACAGCCTCTTAGGCATGCAATTGGGTGTGTGAAGCCAAGCATTTCTCCTCCTTATGCAGAAGGATCCCCTTTCCTTTTCCACCCAGACCTACAGAAGCCTCTCCTAGAACCCCCTCCTGCCTTGAAGACTGTTTAGGAGCCATGAAAACTAGCCCACCCAAGCTACCCCCTCCTACTACATAGAGAAAAAAAACCACTTTGCAAGCTTGCTCCTGGACACACTCAGACCCAAAACCCAAATTACGCAAGATAGCCAAGTCACAGCAGATAGTTATGGAGGGTGGCGGAACCCGCCCAGGATAAAAAGAGGGGGCCATCATCATTTTCAGAGCCAACCTGTACCCTGTATACCTCACCCCAATCATGCTGCCGACATCCTGCGTACTGTAACAACTAATTTCCATCCTTTCGAATTTAAAGAACATATCATAATTGCTCCAAGTTCTTTTAGCCTCCCCCATCCCATCGCACTTAATACCGTACTTGGACACACCCTCCCAAGACTACCTTAACCTTTCGAGGACCTTAGGCCATGTGCTCCCACGTGTTAGCTTGACGCAAAATCCCGAGTTAGCTCACGCCTACTGTCCTCCGCATTATTCCTATCTTCAACACGTACCAATTGAGGTCTCATTGCAAAGTCACGAGCAGCCACCTATCGACAGATCTGGGACAAGTCTTCAAGGTGGAAATTTTCCAAAGGACCCCTCCGTTTCCTTATACCCTTGTCCATGCCAGCATTAGCGAGCACATCCGCCACCTTGTTGGCATCGCGATGAACGTGTCCGAAGGACACCATCGGATAGTTGTCCAACATAAGTTTAAGGTAATCTAACTGGCTTGCAAGATGCCAGCTGGCAGAGATTCTCTCTGATGCCTTCCCGTTCACTAGACCCTTCGCCATTTGGATCGGTATGTTGGTGTCACCTTCGATTATAGTAGGAAACCAACAACCATCTCTCAAGAATTCAAAACCCCCTATCAGGCCCTCTAATTTCGTAGAGTTGTCAGTGTCAGAGCTAATGGCTCCCAGATAATTGCTATCACTGTGTCATTCACATCTCTACAGACACCACCATATCTAGCTGGCCCCGGATTGCCCCAAGAGGCCCCCTCAAAATTGAGTTTGAAAACCCTTGCTGGAGGTGGAGACTAGAGCGACGGGCTGGCAGGTCTGCAAAAATTCACTTTGCTCCGGAAACCATCCAACCGGGCTTTGTCAATACCCCGGTTTGCCACAGCATGGTGCTCCTCCTTTGGGATGATCTTATCCTTGTCATCCCATTGGTTGCTACAGATCAAGGAGAGGAGGTTATCTTGAAGAATCGTCCATACTTTGTCCACATTCTGCCTTCTGTCCCTTAATATCCTACCATTCCTTTATTTCCAAATACACCACAGAACCATACCAGGAAAAGCTTCCCATAGGGAGCGAATGATCCTATGTTTGAAGGCCTTGGGGTGCCATTCTTTAAGAGTTTGAGCAGGGAACCCCTGTTGTCTGTCACTCCTTTTGAAGTTTAAAGCCCCTTTGTCCCAAATGGAAGCCACAAAGATGCAACTATCCAGGAGGTGACCCATGGTTTCTTCTGCCTGGGAGCACTGAGGACATTGAGAAGGGCCTAGGATACCTCGTTTCTTAAGGTTTTTGTCGATTAGAATACGACCTTTGGCCAACAGCCAAGAGAACATGGCCACCTTCGGCCACAGGTTAGTGACCCAAATTTTCTTCCAGAACTCATTCCGTTCTTCATTACTGCGTATCTTGATGTTATAAGCTTCTTTGATACTAAAGGCTCCCTTCTCAGCATAGCCCCAATGAAGAATATCTAACTCTCTCCTAACCCTTACAAAGCGTTTCTAAATCTCCTCCTGAAACATTCTAAGATCATCATCGTTGTCAAGGTTAGGCCAGATCTGATAATTCCACTATCTCCTACCATCAAAGGCATGGTCTCCCCAGTACTGTGAAACCTTTATTTTCCCTTCTTCTCGGCCTCTTTCACGTAACCGATGCCATCTCTGATCTGAGCCTAATTTTGGTAGCTGATTCTAGGAGTCTTCCCAGAAATTAGCACTTTCACCATTCCATATCTCCCATAAGCAATGATCCTGCACCAAACATCTCCCTCCCACCGATTTTTGCCAAATTGGTGAGCCAGGAAGATCCACATTGAGGTGGACCAATTGGTCTTTGGGTTTGTCTCTGGCGTACTTGATATGCCAAAGCTTGACCCAAGGTTATTCAGTATATTTAGACCATCTCCACCACACTTTATCTCCTTAGACTTCTGCCATGACATCAGGGTCTCTAAGCCCTAGACCCCCCTGATCCTTGGGTTTGTAGATACCTTCCCAGCTGACCAGCAAAAATTTGGCTTTAGCCTCCCTTCCTCCCCAAAGAAAGTTCCTTTGAATGCTCCTGATTTCATGAAGAACCGATTTGGGAGCTGAAAGTATCAAGAAAAGGTAGATTGACATAGCCTAAAGCACAACTTTGACTGGAACCAATTGACTTGGGAGGTTTAAAGGTCTAAGAACCCAACTAGAGAGCTTGTGTTTCATGCAGTCGAGGAGCTCTTTCCACGAGGATTTATTCAACACTCCTACCCCCAGTGGGATCCCCAGATATTTAGAGGGCATCACCCCACAAGAAAAACCAAAGATATGAATAATATTTCTCTGCACAATTGGAGCAGTTTTTAGGAAGAAGACTTGTGACTTATTGGGATTAACAGCTAGGCCTGAGGCCATAGCAAATATATTTAAACTATTCTTGAAGTTGTGGGCTTCTTGGACTGAAGGGTGTCCCATGAGCATGGTATCATCAACAAATCACTGATGATTCTGGGGATCCATACCTGCATGGATCTTGATCCCCCTTAACTCCCCATTCCTTGCTTGAGTCTGAATCAGGTGGCTCAATCCCTCATCCATAAGAATGAAGAGAAAAGGAGACAGTGGGTCCCCTTTCCTGATGCCACTAGAGGCCTGGAACACTCTAGAAGGGAAGCCATTTAGAAGGATGTTGAAAAAGGAGATGTTACCAGCCCCATTACCCAATCCACCCATTGAGTACATAATCCATAGGACTCCAGCATCTTGTTTATGTATTTCCAGCTGAGTTTATCATAATCCTTCACTATATCTAGTTTGATCATCATGCCAGGAGTTCTGGAGCTCTTTAAGGAATGAAGCATTTCGTGGACTAGGATAATCCCATCCAAGGTCTGTCTCCCTTCCACAAACCTTGATTGCTCCAGGCTAGTGAGCCTTGGGAGGAGGGGCTTCAAGTGATTAACTATAACCTTGGATATAATTTTGTAAATTACATTGCATAAGGCTATGGGTCTAAATTTATCCGGTCTATCAGCACCAACCTCTTTAGGGACCAGAGAGATGAAAGTAGCATTGAAAGCTTTGAGAACTCCTCTCTTATTTCTGGATTCCTCCATAATCTCTAGAAATTCCTCCTTGACTAAATCCCATAAGTGATGAAAGAAATTCGAAGTAAAAGAATTTTCCCCTGGGGCTTTCCCCGGAGCCATCTGGTGAATGACTTCCTCCAGCTCTTGCATAGAAATAGGTTTAACAAGCATTTCATTGTTTTCCTTGGACACAGTCCTAGGAATTAGGTCAGTTATCCTGTTTATAGCTCTGGTACAATATCCACCATATTCTTTGAGGATATCAGAGAAATGTTGTGACAAATCTTCCTCTAATATCCTCCGGGTTTCCACCCTACTACCATCCATATTTTTGAGCTTGTGAATTTTGGAACTATTTCTATTCTAGATGATCATGTTGTGGAAAAATTTAGTATTCCGTTCCCCCTCCTGCAGCCATTTAACCCTAGCCTTCTATTCCCAAAAAACCCCTTCCTATCTGTCCCTGGCCTCCAACTGTCCCAGAAGATCCTTCTCCTTAAGATTCATGTGATCATCCCATCCTTCCTCCATCCCCTTTTTATTGATGATTTCAATCTCACTTAACAACCTTTTATTGTCCTCAAAGATATTTCCAAACTCTTCCGTGTTCCATGTACGGATTTTTGCCTTCAGGATTTTGAGTTTCTGCTAGAAACAATACATTAATGTACCCATAGGGGGGACCATATCCTTCCACCATGGGGCCACCATCTCCTTAAAGTCCTTATGCTCCAGCCAGAATCACTCAAATCTAAAAGGCTTGCTCAAGTTAGAGTTTGACCAATCCCAGCTAAGGCAAACAGGCTAGTGGTCAGAACCTGCTGCAGGGAGAACATCCATTCTTATTTCTCCCGTACCATGAACAATATGCTCAGAGACTAGGAATCTATCAATATGCGAGGACACCAAATGATCGCCCCCATGTTTGTTGTTCCAGGTGAACCACCCATTCCCTGTTTCCATATCCACCATTGGAATTTGGCTCAAAAAGTTACTGGAGGCTTCCTGAAACTTGTACAGGGATATCCTGCCCCCTTTCTTTTCCCCAAGATTGGAAATGAGATTGAAGTCACCTCCAATAACCCAGTTCCTAGACTCGGATAGAACCTTTACCCATTCCAAGAAATCTAAAAAGTCCTGTTTCTTGGGGAAAGCACTCGGGCCATAGATGTTGATCAACGAACCTTTAGAGCCAAAGCTCAGGTGTCGAAAGCTTGTTATAAGCACAAACTTAGTGGCATGCCAGTCTGTGAGATCCACAACATTTGGGTGCCATAGGATCGCAAAACCACCAACCATTCTGACAACATCAAGAGCCACAGATTTACTCCCTTTCCATATCTTCTCCCTAATTTTTTCCGTAGTTTCAAAATTGCACTTAGTTTCTTGAAGAAAAAAAATATCTGGTTTCTCTAGTTTGATTTTCCTAGCTATAGTTTTCCACTTCTTGGGGTGATTGCACCCTCTTATGTTCCAAGATATAATCTTCATTGACAAACCCTTTTAACCTCAGAGAAGGCCTCTCTGATGGTGGGGTACTGACCTGATTCGATGAGCTTCACTCCTACCTCCACTATTCGCTTTTGATTAGTCTTCCTTCTTCTACGAAGTTCATCTTCTAGGGTTTTCCTTTTGCTTCCTTTTGGGGATCAAGTTCAATTCCCAGGTCCTGGAGAGCTCCAGTTCTGATAATCACCTCTTAGATAAGTTCTATTTTCCTTCTAGAAACATATCCCTCACCTTTCTTCCTACATTCAGCCTCAGTGGCATCCATATCAAGTTCGCCCAGCTCCATGTCTTCCACCTCATTTTCCTCCAGAACTTCCATAGGGACATGAAGCTCTTCTTCCTTTGATATATCTGAGAGATGTTCAGGAAGTTCCTTCTGAACCTCCATGCCCTTGACGTTTCCTTTAGCACCATCCTTCTCTTCCAAATCTTTAAAGGGGTTACCCGACCTGGGGTCTTTACCCACCTAACCTTTCCTGGTTTTGGCCTGGCCTCCTCCTCTATCTTTTCTTTTACTCTTGACCTAAGAAAAACCTTCTCGATCTGGCTCTCCCTTGTGTCGCTGGTTAGGGGAGGTCGATTGTTTTAATAGTAAAGGGTGAGTCCTGCCAAGGTGGCCATATTCATGGCAGTGGAGACAATGAAAGGGTAGCTGTTCACACTCTATAGGTTGAAGCCATTCCTCATTCTCCCAATTCAGGCAGATAGCTTTTGGGAGTTCCTTTGATAGATCCAGATAGACACAAATTCAGGAAAAAGCAGTATACCATTGTGACCTGGTTTTCTCAACCACCTTCACATATTCCCCAAGGGATTTTCCAATATCCTTTAGAGTATCTAGATACCAAAATTCACTGGGCAGCAAAAAGAGGCGAATCCACACCAGGGCCACTGTGACATCTTCAGTTCCTGGGTTGAATCTTTCCTTCCAGGGTCTGAGATAAATACCAATTGAGAAATAGAAGTACGGACCTCCCTCCAGGACTCTGTCCCTGTCTTCCTGATTAAGAAAGATAATGGTGAAGAAGCCCTTGGCCCCAAGTTGCAGGTCATAATGGCCTTTAGGCTTCCAAACTGATTGAATCCATTGGTTCAGGTCTCTCTCCTTGGGCTAGATTCCCACAAATTTCCCAGTTAGGGCAGTCTCCTTCAAAGCTCGATCTTTCCTCTTACTGCCTCTGACAGGCCATGAATAGTCAGGATAAACTGATACTTTGGCAGGCAGTCGCTTGATCCAGCTACACTGCATGACCCATCCTCGTCCTTCTTGCCACTATCCTTCCCCACAACCACACCCTCAGGCTCCAGGCCTCAAGGGTCTCCAGCCTCCACCAGCATACGCACCAAGGGATCCAGGCTTCCTTGCCACCACACTCGTGCACATGCCTACGCATCCCAGACTTGGGGCACTAGCGCCAAAACAAAACTCTCGAAACCCTGTTCACAAAACCGTCATGCTACTCCCGACCCTCTCGTCCACAATACAAAAGAATTTGAATGTTCCACATGTTATGCTTTGATTCCTGACCAACAAAGAAATTAAATTGGGAGCAAGAAGTAGAAAGTGCATTTTTTTGGGATATTCTAATACTTCCAAAGATTTTAGATTGTATGATGAATATAGCAAGAAGTTTTTTGTTTCTAGAGATGTTCTATTTCTTGAATTTGAGAAATATGCACTCACTATTGATAAACAACTTGCTCAGCTTGATATATTTCATTCTAAAAAATTCTATCATGAAAGGGATAATGAACTTCCAAATATTGAAGGGGGGATTCTTGTTCTAAGTCAGTTTTTGGAATTTCCTTCCATAACAATAAGTTCTTCTAATGCACAAGTTGATGACTCTAATGCACAATTTGATGAAATAGAGGGTGAGAAATTTGATAATATTGCTAATGGAATGGATAAGTTAAGTCTCATAGATAATGAAGCACCCGCACTTGAAGAAGAAACATAGAAAACACCACAACAAGAAGTTTGTAGATCGACATGGACTAAGACATTTCCAAAAAGGTATGATTATTTTGTCACATTAGATTGTGAATTAAACTTCTATGCTTTTTTATGAACTTGCATCTTTTCAAGAAGCAGTAACTAGTCATGTATGAAGAAGTTCAATGCAAAGATAGTATGATTCTCTCATAAAAAATGGAACATGGAGGTTGGTGGACCCTCCAATTGGAACCAAACCTATTGGATGCAAATGGATATATAAGAACAAGTATAAAATAGATGGCTCACTTGACAAACATAAAGAGAGTCTTGTAGCAAAAGGATGTGCACAGAAAGAAGGTGTTGATTACACAGAAACATTTGCTCCTACAACAAAATGGGGCACTATTCGAACTTTGTTTTCTTTAGCAGCACAAAAAGGATGGAAAATACATCATATGGATGTTAAAACCGTCTTCTTGAATGGAGACTTGAAATAAGATGTTTATATGGCTTAGCCTAAAGGTTTTGCTATCAAAGGTCAAGAACAGAAGATATGTGAATTAGTAAATTCTTTGTATGGCTTGAATCAAGCACCCCGAGCATGGTATGGAAAGTTAATTGAACATCTTCTCAAATTGAATTATAAGCATTTCATTCTAGATGATGCAACTTTATTTGTCAGGAAAGTTGGAATATCAGTTGTATATCTAGTTTTCTATGTGGATGATTTGCGTATCACATGAAATAATGATGATTATATAGCCTCTATTAAAAAAGAGTTGAAAAAAGGTTTTTGATATGAAAAAGTTGAGATTATGACATAATTATTTAGGAAATGAAGTAGATAAAAAACCAAAGCACACTTTTATTTCTCAGAAAAAATATGTTGGAGAGTTATTGAACAAATTTGGTATGCAAGATTGGAATCATGTTTCTACACCAATGGAGCAGAATCTAAAGCTTAGTTCAAATGAAGGTAGCACATTTGAAGATTCAACAAAGTACAAGCAGCTTGTTGGAAGTTTAATTTATCTTACTACTACTCGTCCTAACATAAATTTTGTTGTAGGAATACTTTCCTAGATTATGCATCATCCCTGTGAAGGTCATTGGAATGAAGCAAAGTGAGTGCTCAAATATTTAAAAGGCACTCAATCATATAGCATCAAATATTCTAAAGTTTCAGACTTCCATCTCACTGGTTATTCAGATTCTTATTTTGATGGAGATAAAGAGCATGTGGTGTCTACTTCAGGTTATTTGATGAACCTTAGATCAACAACTATCACTTGGAGATCACGAAAGCAATCTGTTCCTGTTGATTCTACAACTGAAGCCGAATATGTTGCAGCAGCTCAAGCCACATAAGAAATCATTTGGCTTCTTAAGATTTGATAAGTCAAAGTTGTTTTAGTAAACAATCATCATCATCATCATCATGTATTTCTCATATTTCTAAGAATTTTTATATTTATATTTACATGCTCCTACATGCATTTCTAATTTATATCATTTTTTTCATGGTCTAGTGAAAATGCGATTTGTATTCACCTCAACAATCACACTTTTAGAATTGAAAATTGATATTCTTTGACTTTGTAGGTCATTGATGAAATCAATAAAATGTATCTATATTAACATTATAATATAAAAGAAGAACATATCTATCATATTAAAATCCTTTCAAGTAAACAAACTTAAGTTTTTTTTTAATGGTAAACAAAATTTTGTCATAAAAATTGAAGTTGAAACTTTAATATCCAAAACTTAAGTATTATATACGGAATTAGGAAGAAAGCAAACTATACTTATAACTTAAATACTAGGTACAAAATTAGAAAGATATTTCTAATTATTTAAAATTTTATATTTAATTATAAATTCTAAACTTTCATCTCTAATTAATTAATTAGAAGTAACCTTGATGACACTCTTTTGTAAATACATTTACCAATATAATTTAGATGTATTTCTTCACATATAAATATAAACACTATATTTTCAATTGCATTGATTTTTTTTTAGGTTTTTAAACATTCTAAATAGACAATATGTGATTGTATTCATATGAGGAGGTAAGAGAACCTTATACATTCAAAATAATCCTTTCACATAGAAAATCTCCGAGATATATATATTTTTAAGGAAACTCCTATGGAGCTTGTGAGAAAAGATTAGGCTTAATTTTTTTGGGTGTCTATTTTAAAATGTGATTTTCATGGTACATATGTATTTTGAATGTTTTTTTATTGTTATTTTTGTAAGTATTTTTTTATATAAAGATTAAGTTTAATTTATATATATGTTAAAATATATTTTATATAAAATTAAAATGAGGTAGTTATTAATTAATGTGAATGTAAATTGAAGGGTAGTAAATGTAATTGAATACCATAAATTATTTTGTTCAAAGTTAAAGGTAAATATCAAAAATCATGGAAAGTCGTTAATATTTTAAACCATAGTAGTATAATTCGTTCATATTGGACTTTCTTGTACGAAAATTCTAACGAAGTTCGAAAATCGCCAAATATTCGACAAATTAGAGATATGATAAATTCACCTGTATTTTTGGCATATATTATATAATAAGAATTATTTCAATTTTATTGTTTTATTTTTAATTTTGCCGATATTCCATTTAGAATTAGTTTTATATTTTAAAAGTTTAAAGATTTAAAATTTATAATATATATTTTGTTTTATAAATAAAGATTAGATTGATTTTGTAATATAAAGTTTAGTAACTAGTTATAATATTATATTTTAGTTAGAGTAATAATTTTTAGAATATGTAATATAAAGTTTAATAACTAGTTATTATATTTTAGTTAGGGTAATAATTTTTAGAATATATTATTAGAAATTGGTTTTATTATTTTATAATTTAATTTGGCATTTTAATTATTTAATAGTTTTATAATTAAATTTATAAATACAATATTATATAAATTATGATCCCTCCCGTAAAATTCCAACACTTCATGTAAATATTAATGGTTTATCTGTATTTTAAGATTTTTTAAACTTTGAATGATAAGTTTTTTAAATCTATAGATAATCTACTTCCGTATTTTTTTCGTACTAGATTTTTTTGTTACGTATTTTTTTCAATATCGAATCGTATTCGAATCCGTATCCGTACTCGATTATGCTACTATGTTTTAAACTACCAATTGCACGAACAAAACATATATCAATGGGAGTAAAAAATGGAAAGTCAAGCAAAGCTTCAACACATAACACTAATAAAGATAAAAAGAGTTAATGGAAAGATAAAAATAAAACCCAGTATAAACTCATAAGAGAGTCAATGGAAAATAAAACTAAAATCCATTATAAAATCATAGCAATGTACATTTTGATTGAAGAAAATATTGAAGTCAAATGAAACTATGATTAATGTTATGGTTTTGAAAAAACAATGAGGTAAGTACCATGGTAGAAAACTAATATATATATATATATATATAAACGAGATTCTACACAAATGCGGTGGTATGTTATCCACTAAGTTGTACTTAGGGGATTTTTAAGTGAGCCACCAAGGATAGAAACAAGTCATTGTTCTTACTCTATGCTTGGAAGATCCATGGTTTCATCAGGGCTAGTTGTGGTCCTTTTTTCACATGTTCACACCCCCTTGGGGAAATTGTAATAAATAACATAGCATGATTATTTCTTATATAAAAGGATTGGCCTTCTTAGCACTTGGTCATCAAATTCATCATCCTTCAGTGTGTTTTCCCTCCTTAATTATATGACGCATTTATAAGCGACATAATTTTCAAGTTTTCACTCAAAACCCTCCAAAGCTGGGATGGTGAAGTTGGTGGCTATGCCTTAGGAGAGTTATTAAAGCCTAGGTTATATGTATTATACCATGCTAGTCATATTCCCAACGTTTTGTGGACATACGCTAAGTCTTTCCTAGGGTTTTTTTAATTTTTAGTTTTTTAATAAAATCATCGATAAGGTGTATTTTAATTGTAAAATTTCAAAAGGTCATAAAATTGGGCCTAGGGAGCCAATTTGGTCATGGAGATGCTCGGTTTTCGACCCAGATCCCCCACTTAACCCCTAAACCCACTTTTCAGAGTCAAATTAGTAATTTTTAATTATTGATCTTGATTTTCTCTCCAAAATGACTCAGAGGGTCAAATAAATGGAAAAAATAGAAGCTTGTCTGGTACATGTCTCTGAGGTGTCAGGGAGGTGGATGATATTGTCTAGGGAATTTATGAGCATAGGGTATAATATTCAATCAACAAAGGAGAGTATCCAACTCATCTCCACCATAAGGGGGCACATTCTCCTCATGGAGGGTGCATTTTTCCACATGGATGAGTTGGTTAGAAGAGGTGGAGGCTTCCCAAAGCAAGTGGGATACCTCATGAGAGGTGGCATCCTCCCTTACCAATAATTCAAACCTCCTTCCATCATTTTCTCAATCCCCAAAACTACCTCCTTCATTGGAAATTGTGCCCCCTGGGATTTGAGCTGAATTTTGGCTATAAAACCAAGGTATTTCTCCTCATTTGGGAGGAGGATGCATTGAACCTCTGCCCATTGTACTCTTGTTGTTTCATTATTTTTTAATTAAATTGAAGGATTTGGAGGATAATGTGTGGCATCATCTCGTGAGCTTGTAATTTCATGAATGTTGAGGTGAAATTTACTAAATTTATGCTCTCTTTCTGTCAAGTATTATTGCATAGAGATCTAGTTTCCTTTGAATGAGTATTTGCAACTATTAACATACTCATTTGTATTTGATCATCAAAATATTGTAAGAGTAATAGATTGTAGTCGGTTATACTTATATTATCTGTTACGGAGAAAAATTCCTATGGCTTGAGGTGGACCACAACAAATAGTATGACACCATAAATCAATCAATTTCCAACATGCTAAAGATGTAAACAAAACTAACACTAAGGGATGAGAAGCGTACCTTATTCTGGACATTCGTAGAAGATCCATGTTGAGATTTCAATCACAGTTGTACCTACATTTCATCCTCAACAACAAAGAAATACATAAGCATGATAAATATAAAGTGTTAGAAGCTACTCTAGCATATTCAAATCCAACATATAATCAAAGCAACTACATCCATGGATACAAATATTCATAGTTACACATGTAATGGATGAGAAACAAATATTTCTATTAATGTAAACAGAGATAAAAATGACAACCTCTGTCAGCACCTTGTCGAAATCGAGAAACCGAGTCCTCCACATGGACCTCCACCACTTCAATCCTCCATATAAATGCAAGCTCACAAAGACAAAGGAGAGCTTGGGAAGGAGAACCAATGACTGCTCCAAGGACAAAGGGTTTCAGAATCAAGTATGCAAGAATGGGGCACAATTCCACTATAACTTCTTTTCTCTCACAAGTTCTCCTCCTTGAATGATTCCAAGTAGCTCAATATATAGCCCCTTAATGAGAATTGAAGGGTTGAATCAGAGCATTTCCCAGCATATGGAAGGCCAAGAGTCAAGTTATTTGTTACTTAATGAGGGAAAATTCCAAATATTTATTTTTTGAGCATATTTCCCAATGTATGTGGGTCACAGTGGAGCAAGCTGCATGTACATGCGGGTTGTAAACCAGTGACCTGCGTATACCCATAAACATGACTTTTAAAGGGGTTTTCTAGAGCATCAAAGTAATAATGAGCAAATGGGGGTACAAGGAGTCTGCATAGGGACATGGATAGGCCATAAAAACATGATATATCAAGTGTGGAAAATGCATATATAACAGATTCCCCCTAATGTGTAAGGTCAGAGGGGGAACATGATGGCTGAAATACATTACAATAGTCCCAGAATAAATGATTTGAAGTCGATGAAATGGAATCCGCTGGAAGGAGGGAATTAATGAATCCCCCATCAACCAACACGAGGTACACAATAATGCTAGATAATTTGTAAGAACTTGGGCGAACCTGATGTGCACGAACCGGTAAAGGTATCAGGAATGGTCGACTCGGGTTGAAAACTTCCTTTGAACAATAACATAAAGCAAATGAAGACTCACAGGAAACATCAACTCAACATGGAAACTGGGACAACTTTGCGACACAGGAGGGATCGACAGAGGCTCCATAAGGAATAGAAGCATAACCAGTTGGTGGAGAAAAATCATAGTAACGAGTACAACTCCTAAAGTCATCCTAATAACCCAACCAATGGATGGAATATAAAGTGCTATGTTCGAAGGTGGCACGACAGGACAACTTCCAAATAGAAAGTAATATCATTTCATGTCTGGTTTTTTATTTTTTATTTTTATTTTTTTGGTCTTTTTCATTTTGGAAAGCTTGAAAAAGAATAAATTTGCTTATAGTACAAAATTAGGAGTAAACGAGTGTCACAGGAAAGCAAATTAGTTCCAAGTAGTGGAACATACCTATGCTTAATGCAAGGAAGCATATGATGGATAAGGACTCTCAGGGGGATGTTTCCTTCAAGTATGGGATAATCATGCTACAAAAGATATATGGAAAGCTCTGCTTGTCTAGGATTGAGACAAGTTCAAGCTATATGGCTCATAATACTGAAGCAGGGAGTCAACGTAAAGATCAATATGGAAGCGGATGCATGAAATGCAATTACAACTTGATATAAATGAGAGTGCCTATGGGAAATGGCCAGCATAAAGTTCAAGAAAGAATATGAGGTTCTTGCTCAAGGACATGGAGGAACTACAAGGGACTCGCAGACCTAAGGGAGGACACTCAACATGGGTATCGAATGGAAAAGTGGGATCTATCTAGGGCACCCATGAGTAGGAAATCTCTACCACTTATGTCATGCCACTTCTAGTAGCAGTGTGAAGGTTCTGTAACATCGCGAAGTGGGTTTGTATGTATGGTTAAGGTGATATAGTCATAGGATAATGCATGATGCACTAGGAAAAGTGATCCTATCCTATATGTCATTTTGATGTTATACCTGTCACGGGCATGATCGGGTCAAAGCCTCGGTGAAAGGGAACCCAAAATGGCTCCCTACACAACAATATTAGGCCAAACTACTAAAAAAGGGTTAATAAAAGTCCAAACGATAGGCCAAGTGGGTAAAAATTTAAAAATAAATTTGATAAATAGTAAAAATGACATTTTTACCATTCCATTTTGTTTTTTACCCAAATTAGTGCATTTGGATCCATTTGGACTTTGAACTTCAAATGTCAATTCCAGGAGCTACAAGCCACAAAATACAGAACCGTCAGGGCCAGGTATTTCTTAATCTCATTCCTCATCTATTCCATGCATTTATTTTCAATTTTCATGGTTGATTTTTAAGCTTAGAGAAAACACAAATGGGTATCCTGGCCCATGCGATTCACAAACTATCGGGTCACGTATAGGTCTTGATGTATACAGGCAAGGGAAAGACTTACCACATTCATATGTTACTGCCAAAAAGAAGAGTCACATATAGAACCAGGTATGCCCAATTCAATGACAAAATCTCACAAAATTTTTATGTTTCTTGGCATGATGGTTTTGGAATGGCGAGAACGTGACAATGAGGATGTTGATAGGGAAGTCCATCGAGATATAAATGCTCAACAATCCTTAAAAAGCCATGGATTGTACAAATTTTGGAAGATTGGGGGTTTGAGGGCCCAACCAAGACTTCTTCAGATGTTTGTGGATTACTGGGACCTAGACATAGAGGCCTTTCAACTAGATGGTATGTCATTCAAACTAGAAGCAGGGGACATCTACTTCATCACAGGACTATCCAACCAAAGCGAGATAGTAAACCTACATGCTCTTGGAGTGGGTGGAGGACTCACTATCGAGGAGTATATAGCTGTGTATTTCCTTCTGGACACAGAAAATATCAGAAGTCAAGTTTCGGTGAACTTCATCTAGAGCCTTAGTCTCAAGGTGATAGTTATGGTATTAGACGGGATAGCAGGTTTGGCATCACTTCATTAGTCTTCGAGGCCTCTCATGTTCTACTTGATAGAGTGTATGAGACCTACGGTGTATGACTGGAGCACATCATTGTTGAGCACTATGAAATAACAACTGACGACTGCAAGATGGGTAGGATAAAGAACTTCGGGTTCGCCATCATACTAAGCACTTTCTTCTTCGAGAGGGTACCGGGCCTCAGCTCTAGATTTGAGGTCCCTCCTCATAGTATATGAGATATGTCCCAAACACATTGTGTGGAGGAGATGTGGCGGTTAGGAGGAGGTTAGACACCCAATGCTTTCCCACTGAACTTCTACCACTAGTGGCATCGACAGATCATTGTCTTGCACAACTATCCCTATGCAGGGATCAACTTCGGCGGAGACCTGAACATGCCACTACCACCGAAGGACACATATGGTGATATAGGTAAAATCCCAAATGTGTTTTGAATAATTTGATTTTTTTTTATACATAAGGAAATCAAAAACATGTTTTTGTTGGTATCACGTATTGACATTGAGCATGTGTTTGCAGATGTGGGCTCGCAACAACTGGATAGATTCCCTCGATATTGTTGGAGGGGCTGAGGGGATGAGATGATCAGTGTAGATGCAGAGTACACACTCCAAAACATACATGGCAACTTCTCTAGGATGACACACATGATACCCATGGTGAAAGTCGAGGACTTGCTCGAGGCAATGAAGAGACATGTAGTAGGGGTACCTCGTCCGTGGGTTAGACTATTTCGATGGTTGGCCAATGCAGTTGTTTTTTATCATAATCGTCACCTAGGCCCATAGGAATAGATTCCTAAAAATAATTTTTGTATCGACTGTATATTTTTTGGTGGCTTGAAGCCCCATTTTTGTATCATGACATTTTGTACTATGACACCCTTTTGAACTATATTGAGAACTACAAAGATCCATAGTTTTGGGTTAGAAAATGCATACACATATACATGTCCATCTTCGACAATACTGGATGAATGAAGAGAACATTTATAGTTTAATATCCATTGATAGAATTCAAACATTGAGTTTTGTAATCCAATTTGCAGAAGGAAGACAGGAAACATACCTTGCAGGGTGGGGAAAATGTATGGATATGTGCTACCATTGAAACAATAACAAAGAAACAGGTATGGTGCTGAAATATTATAACCACAACGACTGTGACTATCCAAACAAGCCTTACAGTTATAATCTTTGATCTGGTCGATCGACCAAGTTTATCTCAAAACCTGGCCCCAAGAAGGTGTGTTTATTAATGGACTTCAGAGAGAACTAATTCATATATTTAATCGATGCTTGAAGATTCATTTGACCGAAGCGTGACCCATCTTTTGGTGTCTGAATATTGTAATACCAATCATTGCCACATAACTGAAGTGTTCTTAATTGAGGCAATATTTTCTCAACGTTTTTATGGAACTTCCTTGAAAGAGTGAGATTGATGGATGGATCAGTGCTAATCTAAAAGTAAATACCAAATGGGAGGCGAAAGATACCAAATGGGTAATCCTAAGGTTAACCCAGGGAGGTTTAGGGTAGCCATGACCGGGGCGCTTGACACTCCTGAGGGAGGGAAGAGGAAAGGAATGGTATGGATAGGTGTAGCACCAATGTGACTAGGTATCAAAGGGGGTTTAGGCAACAAAGGCGTTTGATTAGTAGAAGTTCGCATGATGTGGGATAGGGTACATAGGTCGGACACTTCAGTGGCAGGAGACGGGGGTGGAATAGATGGGAAGGTCGAGGTCATTGGCGCATCTGAGTAAACTCCGGGCCCCGTAGAAGAAACTAATGAGGTGGTGGCACCTGAAACAGGTTGTTCAATCATGGGGAGAACATTTTCGGGTGCCACAGGGGCATTGGGATCATGGTAAGTGAGTTGGTCAACCGTGACCACGCGTCCCTCATGGGGAAACATCATGGTACGAAAGACGGTAGAAGCAACCGCCCGCATGGCATACATGTAGCTGCGGCCAAGTAAAAGGTTGTAATCAAGCTGTGCATTGATAACCTCGATGTTTATGTGGACTATTTTTCCAGCCAGCTGGAGGGGGACGTTCGTTAATAGGCCTTGTGGTTGAGCTGAACGGCCGTCGTAGGATCGCAATGCAGTAGCAGACGGCTGGAGAGGGGGGGATCCCAGTTTCTGCCAAATGGAGGTGGGCATGACACATGTAGAGGCCCCTTCATCAATAATGCATCGATGGATGACAAAATGACGAATGGAAACAGAAACTTGGAATGCCAGATTGGAAGGCAGGTGAGGTTTGGATTGGTCCAAATCAAATGCCATTAACTGCGAATCATGTGGATCAACAGCCCCAATGGCTGAGAGTAAAGTCTTGCGCTGCGAAGGGCAGTTTTTTAAGACTTCTAACGCAGACATGGCTGCGGGAGATTGGGCTAAGTCATTGACAATGCTGTAGTTTGACGCGGCCCGCGCATTGGGGTTAATGTTGATGCGGCGAAGTGGGAAACGAGGTGCTCTGGGAGCACCCTCTGGTGGAGGTGGAGGTATACGTAACGCTTGATCGGTGGGATGAGCGTTAGTGGTTTTATCGGCAGAAGGAGCTTCAGGGGTGGAGCCATATTGGTTCCGCCGAGTCTGGAGGTTGACCTCATCGGAGGACATCATCAACAAGTGGTGGGTCCCTGAGTCTACTATGGGTTGATCAGGAGCAGTGTAAGTGATTAGTTGGGTTGGTGCGTTAGCTTGTGGGGGAGCCAGTGGTTCAGTGTTCACTACGTTTTGGGTTGGTAAGGGATTTTGCAGTACCAAAGGTGGCTGCTGGGGTTGTGGGGGGTTGGGTGGTGCTTGAGGAGCTTCCTGCCCTTGGCGGAGTAGATCAACAGCCAAAAGTTGCTGAACTCGCTCCATATGTGGACAAAAATGGGTGTAGTGGCCATAGACCCCGCAAACAGAACAAGGAAAGTTTGTGTGCAAATTGGGGTTTTTAGCCTGCTTGGGCGGGCGATTAGGGTTTTGGTTAGCAGGGGCCGCATTATTATTAGCGGGGGGATTAGGTGGTTGACCGGCTTGGTCGGCTGGTTGGTTGTTCCCACGATTCCGGCCCCTGCCGCAGTTTTGTTGGGCATAAACTTGCCCTTGGCCAGTAGGTGGATTCTGAGGTTGCGCAGGTGCGGGAGTAGGATGTGCTGGATAATATGTCGGTGGAGGCTGCATTGGTGCAGCTACTTGAGGGGGTTGTTGATATTGCTGTGGAGCGGGTTGTAGGTTTGCCACAAGGGCTGGTTGTGGCGGGTAATAATGAGTTTGAGCTTGTGACGGCGCAGGAGCTAGTGCAGCCTGCTGGTGATAGTAAGGCTGAGGTGCGACCGGGGGGGTGTAAGCGGGAGTCATATTACCGAAACACTGAGGTGGACAGGAGGGTCCATGGGTATGGTGGGGATGTGGCATGTGAGCATATGAGTTGGTTGTTCCAGACTGTGAGGCAGTCTGTGAGGCTACGGAAAATGGTTGAGGCTGCGAAGAGATACGGCCAATGATGCCGTTGGCAGCATGGGATGCCCCCGGTGCATCGTGCTTGGAGGAATCATTGCGAGGGGCGTCAGGTATGATGGTATAAAGATAACCCGACTGGGCGTAAATGAGATCGAACTGTTGGGCTTTAAGGATAGCCTCTTTCTCAGACTGGGGTCTTTCGGATGCCACATCCTTCCCAATGATAGGAAGGAGGGATTTGAGAAACCAGTCTAGGAAGATCCGGTCATCTAACTTGATTTTGCATAGGCTACGGCGTCAACACCATTCATGAATGTGGTCTGTGATGTGGGTAGCCGTGTTCTGTCTGCATGATAGGAGGATCTCAATGCCTGCGTCGTAGCGGACGGGTAACTGGAAGAACTGCAGGAAGGTCGAGGCTAGGGACGTAAAGGTGGTATGGGTTCCATGGGGCAGCTCGATATACCACTTGGCAGCAGGGCCAGTGAAGGTGCGCTATAATAAACGGAGGCGAATAGAGTCGTCTACTATGGAGTTGGAGGAACACCATAAGTGGAAAGACATGATATGGTTCTGTGGGTCCTCACTAGCTTTGCCCTCGAACTTAGGGATGTCAGAGGGGAGCTTGGTGGGCATTTGAGGCCATGTAGGGTCGTGTCGGATGGGGTCGTTGGTTAATCTGGCTAGGTCAGGTAGGTTGAGGCTAGCCATGAACGGCAAACTGGACAAAGAATGTGACACGGTAGTGGGTTGGTTTAAGTTGAGGCCGATGCCCCCAAGTGGAGGGGTAATGTGAGGGAGGTTGCCCCCAAGTGGGGTAACCATGTTGGTATGGGATGGACCTGCACCACCATGGGTGGTATGAGTCACTAATGGAGTGGGGATAGGTATCCCTACTATGGGAATAGGTACCGTGAGGGGAACGGTAAATGGGGTCCCCGTGGAGGGCATACCCATAACAGGTGTGGTAACTGGTGTATTGGTGGATGTGCCACCAACGGTCCCTCCCAAGATGGGAGTGGGATTCACGCCAGCCATGGGGCTAGTAGGGACAGTGTAAAGGGGGTTCTCAGACTCTGGCTCAGAATCAGAAGTAAAATAAGGGGCGTCAGAATCTGGTGACGGAGTCCTATGTCGCTGACGAGTGGAGTCAAGTGACAAGGCTCGAGATCTACGATGAGTGGTATCAAGTGATCCGTGCTGTGGGGCTTCGCCTCTAAGGCGCCGAGACTGTCTCGGGGAAGCAATGGTGACAAGTGATGTCAAATCTGTGTAGGTTGAGGTAACTACAAAACAACTCAAAAACCCTAATGCAACCGAGTGTGCAGAAGGAGAGCTCAGAAAATAGGGCACTCAGGCCAACAACAAACTCAAAACACCCACTGTAACAGCGTGCTACAATAGGCGGAGTATCAACAAAAAATGGGCAGAATACCAACAGACAGCAGGTTTTCTAAAAATAAAAAAAGGTGGACTCGCTAGACCAAAAGGAGGTAAGGGAGCATGCAAACACCTAACTAAAAGTATTATGACTCAACTAGACATATCCTCTGCAAGGTGATGAAATCCAAGTCAGACAATATGAATCGAAAAGCCAAGTGGCTAAGGTATCCCCCTACCGGGAGGGACACCGGGTACTCAAATCCTAGAAGAATGGCAACTAAGATACCCCGTTCATGACACGTCCAGAAAGGTAAATCTGCCGCTTGGTCCTTTAACCGCAATATTCCCTATACAGGGATATTCCGAGAATTGCGAAAGGTAGCCCTTCAGTTACTGAATGGAGTTCGGTATTCCACTCAGACTTCCGGAACCAATCTCACGACTTCAACCCTCCTAAGGGAGAGGCCTTCTGATAATCTGGTTGTGACCGTGTCAACAAATACTAGGGGATTTTGGTTCCCTAAAGGACAACAACTATGTCTCAAGTGTAAGTAACCGAGGGGTGTTATTGGAAGCCTATCCCCCCAATCCTACCTAACTACAAAATTCTTTTATGTTCCCCAAGTGGGGTTAGAATGTTGGTTGAGTTACATATTTTTTAAGTCTCACTTGATTTAGGTGACAGATTGTGTGCTTGTGAGGTTATGAACTGAACTCAGAAGTGCCGGAGCAACTTCCTAAATAGCAATAAATACTGAAATGAAAAATTTTTACTATGCAATATTTTTGAATAAACAATGCTGAATTTTTTTTTAAAAACAGTGTTGTAAAAAGATAACAGAAATAATGGTGCAGGAAGGCTGTAAGGGCTGCAAGTAGAACAGGTGGCTGTGCTGGTGCAGAAAGTATGGTAGCAAAGGAGGTGGGTTGAATAGTAGGAAAAAATGGCAAAAACTCAGATCGCAGGTCTGTGACTGGATCGAGCGTTTGGACCGCGGGTTTTTGGGTAACAGGCGTGGGCAGACCGCGGGTTTCAAGGTAACAGGAGCGGGCGGACCGTGGGTTTCTGGGCAACAGACGCGGTCAGGTCGCGGGATTTAAGGTAATAGGCGCGGGCGGACCGCGGGTTTAAAGGTAACAGGCGCGGGCGAACCGCAAGTTTCAAGGAAACAGGCGCGGTTGGGTCGCAGGTTTCTGGATGGCAGACGTGGTCGGGTCGCGGATAAAAGGATCAAAGGCGCGTCCGAGACGCAGGAAAATGGCGAACAGCTGCGGTCTGGTCGCAGGTTAGGGCTTGAAAAGCGCGGTCGGGCCGCGACTGCGAAAAGAAAAAGTGCAGTTTTCGGCGGCCGAAAACGACAGCCGAAAGTACAGTATGGAAAAATAAAATAAAAAAGACAGCGGAGTCGCCAAAACTGTTGCTAGGGTTTCACCCCTAGCGTGTGCGAATGAGCACCTACTAAGGACAATGGATTCCTTAGTAGCAGTTCAAAGATATATGAAATAAAACTATAACAGAATTAAGAAACTATTCTAAAACATTCATGAAGCAAAAACAATGGAAAGTAAATAATGACTTTTATTAATCTGACCTTCAATGGGAAGGTTGGTGAAGCCCTTTGCGCTGGTCCGATGTCGGTAGCTCCGAGCTTCAAGCCGCTTCTTCTCTTTCTCAGATGGTGGAAATGGGCCAAAAGGTGCTCTCAATGGTGAAAGTAGCTCGAAGGTGAGCTAGGGTTTCACGAGAGATTTTGGCAGAGGCAGGATACTTGTGATTGTGGATATGAAATAAGGGGTCTTCATCCCTTATTTATAATTGGAAACCGCATGCGGTTTTAGGTTTAGGGTTTCAACTGTTTAGGGTTTTTTCCTCCTTTTCCTCATTATTTTATATTTTATCTTCCTTTTTGGAGATTTTTTCTCTTTTGGAGGAATTTTGGATATTTTTTGGAGGAAAAGAGGGTTTTATGGCCTTTTGGAGGTATTTTAAGCCTTTTGGAGGCTTTTTAGATGGTTTCCTGGGTTTTTGATGGAAAATTGGTAGGAAAATGGACAAATGAGCCATGTAATGGGGTAGATGAGGTAGTGAACCTTTTTTGGGTGTTAACAAACACATTTTTAAAAAACTGATGGCTTCCCCAGTACGAATTTTGACTTCCATACTCTTCCCATCCCAAGACATTAACTACCTCAACCAATTTAGGGAAGAAATAAATGATTGGGTGAATAAGACAAAAAAGGTAGTTGACAGCTTGATGGGTTCTCACATTGACATTTGGCTTTACCCTATTGGATCAAGGGTTTGAATAATTCCCCCTATTCCTTGTGAAATCATGCCCCTGTCTCTTGTTGCATTGACATAGCTAGTTGTGAGTATTTTTATTAAATTGCATATTTATATGATGTCTCGATTTATACTGTTCCTCGCTAACACGATAACCATATGCATCGATTTTAATTGCTGATACATAAAATGTTAAATCCATGATATGGCCTTAGCCTTGAGCTCCTCACCATGATTTAATAATGCTATTTACATAATATACAATTTTCATGCAATGGGGTCAAAATCGGGATATTACAAGGAGGAGGAGAGCACAAAGATGAACAGTGATTAGAGGCATTGAATTGGGAAGTGGAAAAAAAATAACGTAATTATGATAGGCACTTCTCACGAGAGCAAAACTTAATCATTGGCGATCTGAAGTTAAGAGAGGAGACGAATGACAATAGACGGAGGATAATGCAAATACATTAAGAAGAGGAAGATGAATGAGATGGAATCAGAGAGAGTGGACGTGAGGTAAACGACATGGAAGACTTCACATTCAACATGCGAGTCAACAATGATGGAATTTAACGGCAAAATGCTTGTAATGAGGCATTTTGACTGTCAAATATGGTATAATGTTTTGTTAACCGTTATTCAGGAAGGGTAGTAAAATTTGTAAAACGTAATCTTGAAGGGCAATAAAATTTACAAATCATCATTATATTACTGCTATTTTTATATATTACTTGTAGCATTAATATATTTATCTTATCTAAAACTATACTTTCTAAATTCCAAGTTCCAAACCATACATTCATTAAAAGTTAGAAACATCTATTAAATTAGAATTGTCTTTCTATTTGCAATTTGCATTGTTTTTTATTAAAAACATAAAAACTCATTTAACTCAATGATTTTTCCATTATTTTTATTTTTCATCATTGCAATGGGCATCTACACTCTACAATTTTAGTGCTCAATATGCACTATATTTTTGGCATTATATTTGTTTAGATTTAGAGATTTTCTTGAAATCTATGATTTTGAAGAATTGTTATAGAGTATGTTGTATTTTTTAATAACTTTAAATAACATCAATAATGTATGTTTAGTGTTTGTATTTGGTGATTTATTTTGGCAATTATATATATTCAGATTCATATAGTATTGATTAATTCTCCAAAACTCTCATTGATGTTTCTCTATGGTTCGATTCTCTCATGGTTCAATTTTGAGAGATTCAAAATTTTAATGAAGGCAAACATTAAACAAAGGCATTGAGAGACCCCCAAAAAATCATACAAAGCTATATTTTATCTCTATAAATCAAATCTTATTTTATTATGTATTTTTTTATAAAATAAAGAAATCTTTATATCATTTGGTGTGATTTTTGAAGAGTAAAATTATAAATAAAAAAATTCTAACTCTAAGACTTTTTGACTTTCAGGTTGATTTTCAACAGGAATCTGGTGAATTTAATTTACAAAATTTGTAATTTTTGTTGTTTGTTGGGCAATTTTAAGCTCAAAAATGAAATTAGATGACACGAAAACCCCCAAACACGAATTTAATTTACAAAATGTGTAATTTATGTTGTTTGTTGGGCAATTTTAAGCTAAAAAATGAAATCAAATGACACAAAAACCCCCAAACACCCACACTATGTACGATCTAGCAGTGTTTTTAAACGTTTCCTGAAGATTCATGGCAAAAAACTGGTAAAAACCAACTGAAAACAGAGGTCAAAAAGTCCCCTCTTTACACAACTCCATTTTATTATGTACTTTTTTTATAAATAAAAAATTAGTTATTTGGTGTCATGATGTCATGGATGAATGGTAAAATTTTAAACAAAACTTTTTACAAAGGGTAAATTAAAAACTAAAAAGTCAAAATAATTGATAGGTATAACTCCCGATTCAATATTATTCCAATGCGAATGCAAATATTTATACAGTGCATATTGCGGTTGTGTTTCACCTTCCGCCCAGCCTTTTCGGCTTCCTACAGTTTTATTTATTTACAATATATAACCCTAACGAATTATATTCTGACAATCCCCCTCTTAATCCGAAGGGGTGTTCGTAAGTCCGAGCATGTTTCTGAATCTTTCAAACTTTTCTCATCCAAGCGCTTTGGTGAAGATGTCTGCAATTTGATCATTTGTGGAACAATGTCGAAGATGGACTGTCTTGGCCTCTACATGATGTCAAATCAAATGATACTTTGTGTTGATGTATTTGGTTCGATCATGGAATCTAGGATTATTAGCCAGCTTGATTGCAGAAGTATTGTCGATCAATAATGGTGTGGAGTCCTCTTGTTTTTCTTGTAAATCTTCAAGTATCTTCCTGAGCCATACTATTTCTTTCGTTGCTTCAGCTGCAGCCACATATTCTGCTTCTGTTGTTGAATCTGCCGGAACTGACTGTTTGCATGATCTCCATGAGACAGCTGCTGATCCAAGACTCATAGTGTATCCAGAAGTTTATACTCCTGTCTCCTTATCGCCATCAAAATCTAAGTCTGAGTACCCAATAAGTTTGAATTCATCCACTTTAGAGTACTTGAGTCCAACGTCTTGAGTCCCCTTCAAGTATCTTAGAACTCTTTTTGCAGCTGACCAGTGTCCTTCACAAGGTTTATGCATGAACCTTGAAAGTATGCCAACAACATAAGAAATATCTGGTCTAGTTGTTGTAAGGTAGATAAGGCTTCCTACAAGTTGTCGATACTTGGTCGCATCCTCAAATTCTTTTCCTTCGCTTGATGTGAGATTCATTTTCTGTTCCATTGGAGTAGATATAGGGTTGCATTCTGTCATGCAAAATTTGTTTAGTAGTTCTCCAACATATTTTTTCTGAGATAGGAAAATATACTTAGGATGTTGAGTGACTTCAATTCCTAAGTAATAGTGGAGATGTCCCATATCTATCATTTCAAATATCTTTTTCAAATCTTTCTGTATGGATGCTATATAGCTCTCATTGTTCCCTGTCAA
>LPNX010405988.1:222258-244164 GCA_001517045.1 Pseudotsuga menziesii | reverse complement strand
TGGTGGTGCTTCATCATTGATTGAGAGTCTTTCAATTCTCTCAATCACATCATCCAGTTGAACCTCTTGTTCAGGTGAAGTAGCGGGAACTTCTTCATGCAGGAGAGTTGGTGCTTCATATGGAAATTCCAAAAGTTGATCCAAAATAGGAATCCCCCCTTCAAGGTTTGGAATTTCATATTCATTTTCAGAATATGTATTTGGATGAGGATAAATTTCCAAATGATCAAGCTGTCTCTCAATGGACTGGTCATTTTTATTAGTCTCAAGAAAAATGACATCTCTGGAATAACAAATTTCTTGTTTACCTCATCATACAAACGGTATGCCTTGGAGTATTCTTTGTACCCCAGGAAAATGCATCTTCTGCTTCGAGCACCAAGCTTGTTTCTTTGCTCCTTTGGAATCAAGGCATAACAGGTGGAACCAAAAACTCTGAGATGCCTGACTGAAGGGAGATGGCCAAACCACATTTCATGTGGAGTCTTGTCATCAAGAGCATTTGAGGGACTTCTATTTCTCAAATATGCTGCACATTTTACTGCATCACCCCAAAACATTAGTTTTACATTCTTGAAAAACATCATTGAGTGAACCATATTCATTATGGTTCTATTCATTCTTTCTGCTACACCGTTTTGTTGAGGATTGTAGGGAACGGTAGTCTGATGTGCAATTCCATGTTGGCGAAGATAATCTTCAAAAGCACTTGAAGTGTATTCTTTCCCATTATCAATATGAAGTGTACCAATTTTTGATTGTGCTTATTTTTCAATCAATGCATGAAAGTCTTTGAATGTTTGAAATGCTTCTGATTTTGTCTTTAAACAGTAAATCCAGCACATTCGTGAGTAGTCATCAACAAATATCATAAAATACTTATTCCCATTTGCTGAAGGAGTTCGCATTGGGCCACACAAATCAGAATGCACTAACTCTAATTTCCTACTTGCTCTGAAATTAGATTTATGGAATGGCAGCTTACTATGTTTCCCTAATATACATGCATCACATTTGTTCTTCTCTTTGGGAACGGTGGGCAAACCAAATACACCATTCTTTCTCAACAAACGAAGACTGTTATAATTTAGATGACCAAATCTTGCATGCCACAATGAACTAGATGACAAATTACCTTCTCCATGCTGAGAGAGGTAGGCATAGTTCTGAAATCTTGCGGATGAACCCTTGAGCTTCAGCAGCTTTCCATCTTCGTATCTAGTCATGATGACTTGGTTGTCAGAGGACTTTCTTATTTCAACGATTCCATCAAACATGTGGATGGAATGGCCTTGCTGTCGACTCTCCACCATGGACAGCAGGCTTCTCTGCAACTCTGGAAGATAAAGAACGTTCTTTAACAAGAAATCAGGGAATCCAGGCATCTTCAGTCGAATGGTGCCCATTCCCTTTGGTTTAATACTTGACTTATCTGCAAAGTACACTATGCCATCTATTGTTTCATTAAGTTCTTCAAAACAATCTTTTCTAAATGTCATGTGTGATGTTGCACCAGTATCGAGCAACCAACAATCTTTGTAAGATGAAAGTGAAGTCATTTCATTAAATCCAGGATTACAATGTGCAACAATACAAGAATAAGAAGATTTACTAGCATCTTGGTCATCTTCCTTCTGGTTATGTTTGTCTTTGATGGAGTCCCACGAAGCCCAGCATTGATCTGATGTGTGCCCAATCTTTCCACAACGCTTGCACTGCAAATCTGATCTTTTGTTTCTACCCCCTCTGCCTCTGAAATTTCTTCTTCCTCTACCTCTCTCTTTGCTAGAGAGAGTGGCACCAACTATTGATGACAAAGATTGCATCTTTTACAGCTGTTAGTGTAATTTACAAGAATGAACTTAATATGACAAAGAGAAATAGAAAAACAATAACCTTGCAGGTCTACAGTCTCTGCCAAGGTGAATACAATGCAAGCTTCAGGTGAGCATACACAAGCTTCTTCAATATACAAAATATATCAGTCACTATGCAATATATCAGTCTCAGTATCGCAATGCAATATATCAGTCTCAGTATTCAGAATTTACACAGGCTCTCTTGATTTCATAGGCAGCTCCACAGGTTCAGCAGCATTTCAGGAAGTAGACATCAGCATGTATACACCAGCAATCATAAAAAGGTTTCCAGACTCCAAGCAGTATATATATACTCAACGCATATATACCATTCAACATTAGTCAGCATATATATATATTCTTCAATATATCAGTCAGTCTGCATGATATATATCAGTCACATCATACATTATTCTTCAGCATAAACGCAGCATACAAGAGCAGTCTTCAAGTCGCAGCACCAGGCACGCAGTATTATTTCTCAACGCATAGATCAACGCATAGGTTTTTAGTAGTCTCCAACGCATAGATCAGTCACGCAGTCTTCAATAGGTTTTCAGCAGTCTAGGTTTACACAGCTCAAAACACCAGCAACATGTACCTCAAACAGTGTATCGGGATCCAGATTTTCCAAAAAATGAGTATCCCATACCAATATAATATATGGATATATATATGTATATATCACATTTTCCAAAATATGAGAGTAAATGATGGTTTCGCCTTTATTTTAAGATTGATCGATGGAATACCTAATTCGGGGCAGGCACAAAAAGGTTGCACCAGATATTTTAAAAACCTATCATTATACATTTTAGCAGATTCAAAAGGCACATCGACTCGAGCACAGATGGAGTCAGCTCAGTGGTTTACGTCAAAATCTACAAAGAAGGTTTCACCGAACTCGGTGACATCAATAATCGATGATTTGAACATCAGCTCCACGCAGGCAGATTATTCTTCCAACGCACACAGTAGTCTCCAGTAGTCTTGAACACAGTCTTCAGCAGTCACGATTCTGGAATATATATTGACAATCTCACAAGAATGGAGTCACAAGAATGTCTTCAAGCTTCACGTAGCTTGAGAAAAGGGACAAGCAGGTCGAAACTTGTGCTTGTGGCAGAAATTAGGGTAAATTTAGGTTTTATGCAGTCTCCAACGGTCAGAGACAACACACAAAATATGCAACTTTTTGTTTACCTTCACTCAGTTTCAGAAGGGCGTGAATCTTCAGAAAACTCGCAGGCTCTTGAAGAGAGCAGTCTCCACGCAGATACTCATTACATCTTTACCTCCACGTTCTTGCAGAGAACATTCTTCACGCAGGCAGCCCCCACGACTCCTCCAATGCTGGATGCAGTATCTGAGACCTTTATCTCCAACGCAGCTTTCACATATTGAGACCTTTATTTTGTGGATTCCTTTAGAGTTCCACTGAGACAACAATGGCGGGCATATCCGTGGCGGCTTCACGCAGCAAATACTGACTGACAACAATGGCGGGCATGTCCGTGGCGGCTTCACGCAGCAAATGCTGACTGATAAATTTGATGCTCCATGCAGCAAATACCATGATGCTCCACGCAACAAATAACGCGGTGATTAACAGGCTTGTTCCCCCTGCTCACCAGCTAACCTTGGGGCACTCTCTATGCCAAAGCCAATGCCCTTCCCTTCGTGTTTCCTCCACCTTACGATCGAGGTCAAGATCACTGTGTTTCCTCCAGGCTGTAAGGTTCTTGTGAACTATGCTCGGTCCATAAAGGAGGCTGAAGATGTCTCTAGACAGATTGAAGCTGCTGGTGGCTCAGCCCTTATTTATGGAGGGGATATGTCAAAGGAGTCTGATGTCGAGGGCATGTTTAAAACAGTAATTGACTCATGGGGAACAATGAGAGCTACAGGAATAATATAAGATGGAGGTCGCATAAAAAAAACCAGCGGAAATAGGAGCGTGATGCAAACTAGGGTTAGGTATATATAAAAAATTGACTGAAAAATAAAACTTCAATCGCTCATTCAAAATCATGCAGCTTCTATGCATAGGATGCAGAATACCAAGAAGAAATTTCAACGGATGTCTCCAGCGTTATGGTGCTGCAAATTAGGGTTAGGTATAACCTAATTCAAACGTTCTGGAAACTTAACAGTACAAAACCTCATCAACGTGAAGGGAAATGCATACACTGCATGCGACTCGACTGGCAGACTGATGGAGTAGTCTGGCAATGGACTGGCAAGCAGAATGCCAGGAATGGGCAGACTGGCAACATGCAGGAGTTATGGAAGCGCTCTGATACCACTGATAGGTATAACTCCTGATTCAATATTATTCCAATGCCAATGCAAATATTTATACAGTGCATATGGCGGTTGTGTTTCACCTTCCGCCTAGCCTTTTCGGCTTCCTACAGTTTTATTTATGATAATAATAAAATAATAAAATCTAACAGGTAAAATGAAAACTAAATTCCAACACTGTAGGCCACTAAGGTTGGAATTTCATTTCATCTCTACCCTTCAAACTAATTTTTTATTAATGTTTTGAGCTTTTATCTTCGAGTCACATAAAGTTTAATTAAAAGAGTTGCCCTTCAACAAGGGTAGCGTCCATATTGCCTGCAATTAAAATTTAGGTTTGGTAATGGGTTTCAAAGTTCAAACTCTTGAAAAACTAACAAAAATAAATAAATAATGGCAGCTTATAAAAATCAATCAACATCAATAAGTTTTGAAAAATTGTTTACCTAATTAATCTAAAGTTTCTCCCAAAATATTTTTACGAAAAAATCTGACAGCCAAAACGTCCTCAAATTCCAACACTGCACGCGACAATCAGAATCTCGTTCAGTGATTTTTTAATTTGGTCCGGCACCAACGCTGCGGGTCTACCAGAACCGATAAATTTCCACACGTCTTCTCGCATCCGGCCGGCCATTCATAAAGTGACTCTTTACGCTGGTCTTCAAAGCGGGGACGATGGGGAGAAAAAGCAATCTCCGACTTTCAATGTTTCTATGCTTCCGATCATTTTTCATATATGTTACAAAACTTTCCACATTTACGACTCACGAGTCTTTCGAAAATTATGAAGATAATACATGCCATCTATCTAAGTTATAAATAGCATAATTCAATTGCTTCTTAAAAGAACATAAAATTGTTCTTTCATAGTAATCAACAAACCATGGGTAAATTAAAGCAATACCAAATCTAAAAAATATATTTTTTTATTCCATTAAAACTAAGGATACCATAAATAGTATAAACATTTTTGTCTTGGTTTTTAATTTATATATATATATATATATATATATATATTTTTTTTTGGTTTTGTTTAGTTTAGATGTTGATTAAAATTTAAACAATAAAATCTTAAAGTTATGATAACAAATTGTTAGAAAATTCAAAACTTATCAAAACTAAGCCGAGCCAATCTATAGTTGGGTTTATCAGGCTGCTAAGGCAGTGGAAAGGTAGAATTGCTAAGCTAGTGAGCACAACCACAAATCTATGGACATATGCATGAGATCTATCAAGCTTGGCATCCACAATACCTACACACCCAACACAAGGAAGTATTGCCTTCACTGCTACATAGTCCCTCAGGCCATACCTTTCCTTCCAGTGCTCTTCAGGGTGTGCATAGAAGATTTGCCAGCCCCTCTTGATATGTCTATGAGGTTCCTCTCTTTACTAGGTTTATCAAGCCAATTTTGGGCCTCTTCCACTCCCAAGTCTTTCAGACTAAAACAGAGATGTAGACAACAACAAACACAAATTTTGGGTATGCAGAAAAACGTTTGGCAACCAAAAACAAAAGTTCAGATGGGGAAACAACCTTGGGTGAGAAATACAATTTCAGGAAACGTTTTTGGGAATTACAGGGGCAAAAAAGACCTCCCTAAACACCCAAACGTGTATCTATCTTCCCAGAAACTGAGCAATACAAAAATGAGTTTCCAGCTTGGAGAAAAATGTGGAAACGACAAAAAAACGTGAAGGGAAATGCACACCAAGCTCCAACTGCGTGAGGAAAGGAAGAACGTGGGTGAATAATGGAATGGACATGCATTTTGGGTATTTACTTGCCCAAGAAGAAAAAAAACATTTTTAAAAAACTGATGGCTTCCCTAATACGAATTTTGACTTCCATACTCTTCCCATCCCAATATATTAACTACCTCAACCAATTTATGGAAGAAATAAATGATTGGGTGAATAAGACAAAAAAGGTAGTTGACAGCTTGATGGGTTCTCACATTGACATTTGGATTTACTCTATTGGCTCAAGGGTTTGAATAATTCCCCCTATTCCTTGTGAAATCATGCCCCCGTCTCTTGTTGCATTGACCTAGCTAGTTGTGGGTATTTTTATTAAATAGCATATTTACATGATGTCTCGATTTATACTGTGCCTGGCTAGCATGATAACCATATGCATCAATTTTAATTGCCGATACATAAAAAGCTAAATCCATGGTATGGCCTTGGCCTTGAGCTCCTCACCATGATTTAATAATGCTATTTACATCATATACAATTTTAATGCAATGGGGTCAAAATTGGGATATTACAAGAAGGAGGAGAGCACAAAGATGAACAGTGATCAGAGGCATTGAATTGGGAAGTGGAAAAAAAACATAACCTAATTATGGTAGGCACTTCTCACGAGATCAAAACTTAATCATTGACGATCTGAAGTTAAGAGAGGAGACGAATGACAATAGACGAAGGATAATGCAAATACATTAAGAAGAGGAAGATGAATGAGATGGAATCAGAGAGAGTGGATGTGAGGTAAACGGCATGGAAGACTTCACATTCAACACACGAGTCAACAATGATGGAATTTAACGGGCAAAATGCTTGTAATGAGTCATTTTGATCGTCGAATATGGTATAAATGTTTTGATAACCGTCATTGAGGAAGGGTAGTAAAATTTATAAAACGTAATTTTGAAGGGCAATAAAATTTACAAATCATCATTATATTACTGCTATTTTTATATATTACTTGTAGCATTAATATATTTATCTTATCTAAAGCTATACTTTCTAAATTCCAAGTTCCAAACCATACATTCATTAAAAGTTAGAAACATCTATTAAATTATAATTGTCTTTCTATTTGCAATTTGCATTGTTTTTTACTAAAAACATAAAAACTCATTTAACTCAATGATTTTTCCATTATTTTTATTTTTCATTATTGCAATGGGCATCTACACTCTACAATTTTAGTGCTCAATATGCACTATATTTTTGGCATTATATTTGTTTAGATTTAGAGATTTTCTTGAAATCTATGATTTTGAAGAATTGTTATAGAGAATGTTGTATTTTTTAATAACTTTAAATAACATCAATAATGTATGTGTGGCGTTTGTATTTGGTGATTTATTTTGGCAATTATATATATTCAGATTCATATAGTATTGATTAATTCTCCAAAGCTCTCATTGATGTTTCTCTATGGTTCAATTCTCTCATGGTTCAATTTTGAGAGATTCAAAATTTTAATGAAGGTAAACATTAAATAAAGGCATTGAGAGACCCCCAAAAAGCATACAAAGCTATATTTTATCTCTATAAATCAAATCTTATTTTATTATGTATTTTTTTATAAAATAAAAAAAACTTTATATCATTAGATGTGATTGTTGAAGGGTAAAATTATAAAAAGAAAGACATATAGAGCTATATTTTATCTCTATAAATCAAATCTTATTTTATTATGTATTTTTTTTATAAATAAAAAAATTCTAACTAGGAGGCTTTTTGACTTTCAGGCTGATTTTCGAATTTAATTTACAAAATTTGTAATTTCTGTTGTTTGTTGGGCAATTTTAAGCTAAAAAATGAAATCAGATGACACGAAAACTCCCAAACACCCACACTCAATGCTTTTAAAGGTTTTGAAAATTCCCTGAAGATTCATAGCAAAAACCTGGTAAAAACCAACAGGAAACAGAGGTAAAAAAGTCCCCTCTTTAGACAACTCCATTTTATTATGCTTTTAATATGAATAAAAAATTCGTTATTTGGTGTCATGATGTCATGGATGAATGGTAAAATTTTAAACAAAACTTTTTATAAAGGGTAAATTAAAAACCAAAAAAGTCAAAATAATAATAATGATAATAATAAAATAAAAAAATCTGATAGGTAAAATGAAAACTAAATTCCAACATTGTAGGCCATGAGGGTTGGAATTTCATTTCATCTCTACCCTTTAAACTATTTTTCTATTGATGTTTTTAGCTTTTATCTTCGAGTCACATAAAGTTTAATTAAAAAAGTTACCCTTCAACAAGGGTAGCGTCCATATTACCTGCAATTAAAATTAGGGTTTGGTAATGGGTTTCAAAGTTCAAACTCTTGAAAAATTAACAAAAATAAATAAATAATTACAGCTTGTAAAAATCAGTCCACATCTTACTCTAATGTTTCTCCCAAAATATTTTTAAAATTATTTGACCAAAAAATCTGACAGCCAAAATGTCCTCAAATTCCAACACTGCACGCGACAATCAGAATCTAGTTCAATGATTTTTTAATTTGGTCGGGCACCGACGCTGCGGGTCTATGCTTAAGATGATTTTTCATATATGTTACAATCTCCGACTTTCAATGTTTCTATGCCTCCGATCATTTTTCATATATGTTACAAAACTTTCCACATTTACGAGTCTTTCCAAAATTATGAAGATAATACATGCCATCCATCGAAGTTATAAATAACATAATTCAATTGCTTCTTTTTTTTTTCCAGAGGAAATCTCCACGGAAAACCCAGCAATACTTCCCCACATTAGTGGATGGTAGAGGTGGTAAACCGCCGGCCATCCTCATAGACGACCTAACCCCAAAGGACTCAAGGCTCGAACCCGTGACCTCTCCCCGTACCGAGAGAGTGTGCGCACGTCTTACCAATTGAGCTAACCCTTGGGGCTTATTCATTCAATTGCTTCTTAAAAGAACATAAAATTGTTCTTTCATAGTAATCAACAAACCATGGTTAAATTAAAGCAATACCAAATCTAAAAAGTACTTTTTTTTTATTCCATTAAAACTAAGGACACCATAAATAGTGTAAACATTTTTGTCTTGGTTTTTAATATATATATATATATATATATATATTTTGTTTAGTTTAGTTTAGATGTTGATTAAAATTTAAATAGTTTAAACATTTTTGTCTTAATTTATATATATATATTGTTTAGATGTTGATTAAAACTTAAAAAATAAAATCTTAAAGCTATGATAACAAATTGTTAGAAAATTCAAAACTTAAAATAAATAAACTATATTTTTATAATCATTAAAATTTCATTGTAAATTTTAATAATCAACACATTCTAAACAATTCCAAAAGAATTCAAAAGATTTTAGAGTAATTTGCTAGCATATAAGTATGTAAAGATAGTGTGTATACTACTATTATTATTATTTTAATGTATATAAAGATATTATTATTATTTTAACTTTATTTTTATGTTTGTTTATTTAATAGTAAAAGGAATTATTTTTTTTAATATATATATATATATATTAAAAAATTGTATTTCAAAGAATTTAGTTTTTATAAATATTTGATATATCAAGATTAAGATAGATTTAGACTAATTGCAATTATTTAAGGTGATGCTAAAGTTATATTAATCTTTATAACTATTAGCTCATAAAAAGTAAAGAAAGTTAGACAAGTTTTGAAAGCAAATAAATTAATCATCTAATTTCTTAAAATTTGATAAGCCAAAGTTGTTCTAACTATGAACCCTTAACATGTTACTGTTCTACATCTCACCGATAAAAAAATGTTTTCTAATTCCTTTATATGTATATCTTTTTTATTTTTACAATTAATTATAAATTCTATACTTTCATCTCTAATTTTGCCGAAGGCATTTCACAATGGAGACGCAGTCTCAAAAGATTCCTTGTCTCCCTGGCCATTAAATTTTTGGCACATGTCACGTCACCTTAGCGAATGGGGACTGAATTGGTGTTGTGTCTCGCGTCTTGCGTGTTCAATGGGTGACAGACGACTTTACATGGCCACGTTTTCCGACAGTTGACTCCATCTCCTCCTACAGTTTCTTGATCACTGCAGGATTCTTCCACCATTTCCCATTTTGTAGTAGTTGCAGATGTATTAGTTCCAACAGTCAACATGTCGAAAAGAAGGGTCTTTATGTCGTTTCTGCTGGTTAATTTTTTTCATGTGGTGTCGGTTTCTCTCTCAAACATGTCCACTCAAAGGAAATCATTTCTATGCTGACCAAATGGTCACATGTTACAGCTGCTGTTGCGCATGATGGATTGATTGTCCTTACATTTTTTTTCATGCACATATGTTGATCAATTTTTTTTTTTAACTGCACTTCAGTTGGGTCCCCGATTTTGCAATCTTGATTCTAGAACTTCTGTTGCGCAGAGCGCAGGTGTGCTTTGTGTTACGGCCGGTGCTGTGCGTGAACGAATTGATGGACTTGATGGATTGATTGCCAGTTACGGATCCTTCTTCCCACTTGGTGTTTAGCGTGTTTTTCTAATAAGTGGCTTGCGTGTTTTCACTAGATTTCTATCTGTTGCCCTAAATGACTGATTCTGGCATATTTTTTTGTACAAGGTTTCATTGTCCTTCACTACTATTCATTTCTCTCAATTCACCAAAGCCCTTGCCAAGATTTTATGCCCAGGATTTTGCGAAAGTTTCATTCCACCAGTTTTTGTGGGTTTAGGCTAATATTTTCTTGAGGGATTTTGTGGCTTTAGGCTCACAGTTTGTGGGTTCAATTTGGTTGTGGTTTCATTTCACTACTGTTTCAGTCGATGGAATACACTTTTCCCATGTCTCTTCATCCACAGTAATGCTTCATCAATGCATTATTGCTCCATTAATGCAGGAAAGCTTGTCATTTGATTCAAACATGAGCATATATCTTAAGTTTGGCTCACCTTATGACATTCTGCAAGATCTTGTTACAATAGTCGATTTATGGCATTTGCTGCTGCACCACCTTTGCTTTGCACATATAAACAAGCCTTTAGGTAACCACTATTTTGTTACTGTTTGCCTTTTCTTTTCTTGTATTGATTTTGATGTGCTTCTTTCACACTAGAGAGTTTTCAATAGAGGTTTTCGCACCTTGTTAAATTTGCAGGTATTCCTTCAGCCTGCTTAAATGTTTTGAATATTCATTGTGGTAGAAAATGTTTTTCCTCGTATTCGACCTTACAAACAGGTTCTGTTACTATCTTTAAATTTCTACAAATCTATTTAACTCATGGTATATATGTATATGTCTAAAGAGGCATTTTAAATGTCAATAAAATGATAGGTATCAGTTTTTAGGCTACATTAGAGGAAATTTCAACTCAAAATGGGCCTTTTAACTTTTATTCAAATTCCATGTCATCATGTGTTAACCAATGAAATTGCTTTAAATTTGAATTACCGTATAGGTCTTAAACACTTTTTTAATATAAATTTGGGGATAGTTATCATAAAAAAAACTACTTTTTTTGTTTGTATTTTTGACATATCTCCCCGTGTTTTTACTCAAATTTCGATCGGGAGAGTTCGTTGGATATGGAATTAAATTCCGCATCCAACGAGTACCCACTCGACATACTTTTGACAGACCCCGCTACCCCAAAAACTAGAAATACCTGAAAAAACGTAATGATGATGTCATCATTTCATTTTTTCAGGTATTTTTGTTTTTGGGGTAGCGGGGTCCGTCAAAAGTATGCCGAGTGGGTACTCGTTGGATGTGAAATTTAATTCTGCATCCAATGAGCTCTCCCGATCGAAATTTGAGTAAAAACACGGGGAGATATGTCAAAATTACAAACAAAAAAGTAGTTTTTTTCTTTTCTTCCTCCAAAATTAATAAATATTATTTTATTATTTTAACTATTATTTTATTAGTTCATTTTAGGAGGCCAATTTTGAGTTGAAATTTCCTCTAATGAATGAAGATGTTTCTTATGAGATAGTGAAACACCCTTTCTCTGTTTTAATTGACTATGACTCCTGCTTTGTTGTAAAAGGACAGTGACTTGTATTGGTTATGTGGCTTCATAATGTTGTAATACTCATGCTATGTCAATAAAATGATATGTATCACTTTTTAGGCTAAATGAAGATGTTGCTTATGAGATGGTGAAACACCCTTGCTCTGTTTTAATTGACTGTGACTTCTGCTCTGTTGCGAAATGGTTGTGACTTGTATTGGTTATGTGGCTTCATAATGTTGTAATACTCATGCTATGTCAATAAAATGATATGTATCAGTTTTTAGGCTAAATGAAAATGTTGTTTATGAGATGGTGAAACACCCTTGCCTTGTTTTAATTGACTGTCACTCCAGCTCTGTTGCAAAAGGACTGTGACTTGTATTGGTTATGTGGTTTCATAATGGTGTAATACTCATGCTATTTCAATAAAATGATAGGTATCGATTTTTAGGCTAAATTGAAAATGTTGCTTATGAGATGGTGAAACACCCTTGCTCTATTTTAATTGACTGCGACTCCTGCTCTGTTGCAAAAGGATTGTGACTTGTATTGGTTATGTGGCTTCATAATGGTGTAATACTCATACTATGTCAATAAAATGATAGGTATCAGTTTTTATGATGCACTTGTTTTAGGTAAGGAACTCAGCCTAAAGCTGCAAGGCCACTATAACAGTGGGCACTTTCGCCTTCTGCATTCTGCTTTCCATAGTACGGAATGCGACGATCCATTTTTTTAGCTCATTGGGGAAATCTATTCCCGGCTTCTGGCTTTCGCTTATGCGGATTCTAGAATTTTCATTTTTCGTCAATAAAACTTTCTTTTCGACTTCTGGTTTCTGTTGTGCGAAATGTGGAAATCAAAAGTTACATGTTTGCAATTAACATTCCGTGCTTTCTAACTTCTGTTTTCCACTGTGCGGAATGCGGAAGCCAAAGAAGTTTTTGTCCCTTTTTTTATTTTCTCTTTTTTTCGACTTCCGGTTTCCGCACTACGGAATGCATAAATAAGAACTTAGACGTTTTTCTTCGCAAATTTATTTTCTTTCACGTTCCAAATTACAGAATGCAGAATGTGGAACTTTGATATGTTTTTAGTTCAAATATAAGAAACTTTGTCCACGATAATTTGATGAATTAAAATTTTCAACTATATAAAACTTTTAAAATTTACATTTAGAAAAATTTGGCGGATTTAAATCTACAACAATATAAAACTTTTGAAATTTACAATTATGTAATTTTTATATTATTTAATTTTTTTGCATATTAATATATATATTTTTTAAGAAAACGAAGTTGATTCAACTAAAAAAACAAGTTAAATAAGTCTTTAAAATAAATTATAAAAATAGTAATAAGAAAGTATAATATGAAGTCTTTATGTGAGTAGAGTTTGGTGTTGGGTAAAATATGCACTATCTAATTCAACACTTAATTGTCAACCCAGGAAGGTAGCTTGTGAGATGCAAACACTATGTGTGCAGGATTGAAGGCTTGAACTAACCTAAGCTAACTAAAGATGAAAATGCGCTAATATGCAACTATATGATTTTAATTTACATGCATGACTTTCATAATTCAAATGCAAGAATTTAATCTATCTATGAAAACAAAAAATTAACTAAGAACTTGAAAAGTAACTATAATTCCAAATCTAATCTAATGTTATATTAATCTATTCTATAAAGACAGGAAACTGATTAACAATTGAGGTTCAAACTAGTATAATGCTATGCTAATCTATTCTTTGGAAGGGAATTGTAGATACTAATCTAGAAAGCAGTCGCTTGGTCCAAAATTGATTTACCTAATGAGAGCAAAACTAACTACTTGCAGCAAATTATTTGAAAATTGGAGACTATTTCATGTATGCATAAGTAAATGCCTATCTAAGAATGCAAGTGAAACTGAGTTATGGAAAGCAATGAACTATTTAATTGCAAATTCATAGAAAGCAAAACAAGTAACTGCAGATTCACAAGAAGCAAATCAAATATTATTCTAAAGACCAAGCGTAAATAAATGCATTGCAAAACAGTAAACTAATTAAAGCAAACTAAACTTGGAGCTTTATAATCAAATCTAAAACTAAGTACAAAACAATAACTAGCAATATATTCAATTTGTAAGCAAACCTACAACAGAAAAAAAAATACTTCTACTCCACCCCTTCAACAAACTATACCATAAAATAAGGAATCTTAACCAATCATAAAAAGATCATGCAATTGATTTACAACTAGAAAAGTAAACTTACACTAAACTAGGTCATGTGAACTTTTATCATCAAACTTTAAAATACTAAAAACTAATGCATTTTTAAAATCTAAATGAACCTATTAATCTTGAATTTGAAGCCGAGTTCTAATCTTTTACATCTACTGAAATTAAATAACTTGAAGAAATGAAACTAACAAAGCGAAAGCCTAAGACAATAAAATGATGTGTAATTGAAAATGAAAGACTGATTATGGACTCAAATGAAAAATGAAAATGGAATGTTGAACCTATTTCAGAAATGAGACAAACTAATATTCAACAAATTATATGACAACATTTTAAACAAGCTTAAGCTAATCTAGGTTTTAGGGATGAAAACAATTAAAAGTAACTCATAAACTATCTAAGTCATAGACAAAAATAAAACTATGTTGTTTCTATTCAAACCAGAACTATTTTTCACTTAAACAGTAAAATATATGTTGAATATAAATGGATTTTATCATCATTAAAACTGAAATAATTAATCTATGTGTTAATATAGAACTAAATATGAATGGTTAGAGGTGGATTCGAATCCCAACTAGCTACATAACATGGTGGAATTCTGGAAAATTAACCTCTACCTTAACTAACTATATCTGCAAAAACAAAATACTGAAAATTTCGAAAATGAATTAAAATTCTGTCTAAGTGTGAATTAAAGGCTGAACAAAAGTCTACATTAAGGTGCGAATAGAAGGATGAAAAGCAGTTTGCATTAAGGTGCGAAAAAAACACTAAAAAAAAGTCTACATTAAGGTGTGAATAGAAGGCTGAAAAACAGTCTAAACAGAGGGACGACTGGCTGTCCGTATGAATTCTAAAGGCATAAATTGCATAAAAACATAGGAAATTATATGTTATAAACAATAAAGTATTACTTATAGGAAAATGAACCACTTACTTGCAGAAATGAAATGACTTACAGGAAAACGTAATAGATATATAAAAAGAACGAAATGACTTAGCTACAAACATAAAATGAAATTGATGAATATGCACAAATAGAACCTCTGGTTGTTGAGGGGCCCTTCTCAACAATCAGGGGTTGCATTCCTACGCTACTCAGTCATCGATCATTAATAGAGAAACGAGAATGATCACCAACAGCTGAAATCAAGACTTTTTATTAAACTAAAGCAAAGTTTACAAAGCATTTTTCTCCCCTCCTCTTCAAAACCAAAGAGGTATTTATATGATGATTACAATGGAGATTAGGTTGACCACCTATTGCTAAAAATAGAAGTTCATTACCGCTGTAACAACTACCCATCAAAACAAGAACGAATTCAGAAAATGACCAACCACAATTTCTCGAAATGTTGGTTTCAGAGAACCACGACTGTCTCTCAAATGGTTTTGTATTTTGATTAAATTTTTCACTGATTGAAATGGACCTATTTTGAACAAAACCCATGTGTCAGAATTTTCAATTTTGCTTCTGTTTGCCTGAAAATATAACCTGAAAAATCAATTGTCTGTTAAAAACATGTGGTCTGCATGGGCATCTGGATGAACGTCCGGATGGCCTGTAACTAGAATTTGTTCATAAATCTATATTTTGAGTGGATTTTTTGCTAGTTTGTTGGCCACATTGATGGTTGGGTTTTAGATTTAGATCGTGGCCGGATTCTATTGTTGCATCACACGATTATCCATCCTTTTCATCCTCATGCTGCATGCCCTCCTCCTCGTGAGTTTCATGGCCTGCACATAATGTTACATAAGCATTAAAACATGGAAATAAGATTTAAAACATGAAAGGGCATCATATTAATATATTTGTTTAAGTGGGAAGTCAACGAAATGGTTATAAAACATAAAAGGAAATCCATATATGTTTTATGTGTTTTAAGCAATCAAAATATATTATGTCTTATTAACATGTAATTATCATACTTTAACACATTCAACACATTCACACTTTAAACCTTTTCCCCCATATTTTATTTTATGTGTTTCCACATTTGTTTTATATTAATTTCTTTTTACTTTAGATTTTAAACAAATTTTATCTTAAAAATATTAATAATAATCCTTCTTTGATATTCCATAAAGTTTTATTTAAAGTATTTTCATGAAATTTATCATTAGTCCCTAGTTTTGATTTTCATATACAGGATCAACAGGGCCAGCGAGAAAATAGAAGACAAGGGTAAACCAAACCAAGAACCTAATAAAAGAAAGCATGTCATCAAACCTAGTGCGGAATTTAGGACCGAAAGAAGGGGCTGAATGGAGTGCAGAACGTCTATTATTTGCAAAATACCACATTTAATACATAAACATAACATATTTGTCTTATTTTACATTTACGAGATTTTAATTGATAAAACAAAGTAAAATACAACCTTATTGAACATAGATGTATCAAATTACGGTCAATAGGTCACAAATTAATGTAAATAATACCGTTATAAAAGACAATTTTAGGCCCAACACTTGGGTAGCGCTTTTTCCTTCCGCATTCTGCTTTCTGCAGCACGGAATGCGAGGATCCGTTTTTTTAACTCACGGGGGAAATTTATTCCCCACTTCTGCCTTCCACCTATGTGGATTCCATAATTTTCATTTCTTTCTTGCCGACTTCCGCTTTTTGCTGTGCAGAATGTGGAAATCAGAAGTTACATGTTCACAATTAACTTTCCGTGCTTTTCAACTTTTACTTTTGGCTGTGCGGAATGTGGAAGCCGAAAAATTCTTTGTTTCTTTTTAAATTTTTCTCATTTTTCTGACTTTCGATTTCCGCACTGCGAAATGCAGAAATCAAAGCTTTGATGTTTTTCTTCACAATTTTTGTTTTCTTTCGCTTTCCGAAGTATGAAATGCGGAATGAGGAACTTCGATACATTTTTAGTTCAAATAAATTTCTTTCCGACTTCTGCTTTCCGCTATGCGGAATGCGGAAGCCGGAGACACCAAACTAAAATGTAACATATAACATATAACATATTCAAAAATAAAAATGAACTAAAAACGTCACATGGATTTTTTTTTATTATAAAATATGTATTTTACTCAGGTCACATGAATATGTTACATTGCGGAATGCGGAACTTCGATACGTTTTTAGTTCAAATATAAGAAACTTTGTCCACTATAATTTGACGAATTTACGATTTCAACAATATAAAACTTTTGAAATTTACAATTAGGAAAATTTGACAGATTTAAATCTTCAACAATATAAAACTTTTGAAATTTACAATTATGTAAATTTTATATTATTCAATTTTTTTCAAAATAATTTTTTTTAAGGAAAATGAAGTTGATTCAACTAAAAAAACAAGTTAAACGAGTCTTTAAAATAAATTATAAAAACTGGAGTAAAAAAGTATAGTAAGAAGTCTTTATGTAAGTAGATCTTGGGTAGCGCTTCCGCTTTCCGCAATGCAAAATGCGGGAATCTGTTTTTTTTCAACTCATCAGGGAAATCTATTCTCGAATTCTGCCTTTCGCCTATGTGGATTTCATAATTTTCATTCCTTTCTTTCCGACTTCATAATGCGGAAATCAGAAGTTACATGCTCGTAATTAAATTTTCGTGCTTTCCAACATCTACTTTCCGCCACGCGGAATGCGGAAGTCGAAAAAGTATTTTTCATTTATTTTATTTTTTCCATGTTTTCGACTTCCGATTTTCACATTGCGGAATGCGGAAATTAGAGCTTTGATGTTTATCTTCACAATTTTTTTTCTTCTGCTTTCAAAAGTACGTAATGCGGAATCTATAACTTCGATACGTTTTTAGTTCAAATAAATTTCTTTCCAATATCCTCTTTCTGCTATGCAAAATGCGAAAGCCGAAAACGACAAATCCAAACTTTCTGAAAGTTTCTATTTCCGAGGTTTCAGTTGCGCGCTTTAATCTCAGCTTTTGGCTGTCTTTCCGGTTTCCGACTTTTACCCAAGAAAACACATAGAAAATAGATTAAAACATTGTCCCAGAAGGCCTGTGCTATTCTTCCAACTGTTTTATGACGTATAAAATATATTCTGGAAGCTCAAAAAACCATAAGGCATGGTTCTATGTTTGTCACAGTCCACATTTAATATTTATAACAAATAATGAATAACAATAACCAGAATCATGGCATATATTTATGCAAATATATATATATATATATATATATATATATATATATATATGCATTTAGTTAGGTCACATGAATATATTACATTGTTTTTTTTTCCTGTTCATACCCTATTGCATTCCATGGGAAAAAATAACCATCCTGTTATGGAGACTATGCTAATTGAAGATTCTATTTCACTTTTTCTACATGGTGTTGTCAACCTTTTCCCGCTGGTACAAGTCTCCTCATTAAACCAAGTGAACTCACTCAACTCATCATCTATTCGGTTCCAAATTTCTATGTCAGGCGACCTTCACAAGCATGAGCTATTGCTTCCAATTATATATAGTAGTCTTGTAGAAAATGGACAGCTAAAAGAAGGAACTACAATCAAAGTTACCCAATGTACATGCAACATTGTACATAATGTAACACATTTTTAATTTCCTCGTTGTTTTTTTCCCACTTAATCAATTTCACACTGTTCATGCATCCAATGTTTTTCTCTCCCATTGAACTCTAACATACTTCTTCTCATAGGACTATCGCATTGCTTGTACTCAAAGTTGTCACAATGGATGCAACATTTATTAGAGATCCTGCACCTTACCACTTACGTGTAGCTTCTCCCTCACAAAGTAGTTCCTCTATTGCAGTGAAACCTAGATCAATAAATGAAAACCTTTCCTTGCCTGCATCGACCATCCCATTCACATCACTCTCTTCTTCTAGCAAAGTTCAAGACATTCAAGATCGAGTTATCTACAAGACAAACATACATGAATATGGAAACCAATGAGGGTCTGGAAAAGTGTTTGGATTTGACCTTGTTAATGCTTCACACAATGAAATACATATATATTCATTCAATGAATTAGCACTCTCTTTGTATGACCAAATACAAATCAGAATAGTGTACATAGTATCAAATGACACAGTGAAAGAATCTAATCCAATTTTCAACCATTTGAAAAGCCATAATGAGATTTTCCTAGGTTCCTCCTCAACCATTCAACCATGTTTAGATAAATATCCCTTAATACCTTTATATTGCTTTAATTTTAAAACTATTCAAGAGATTCAAACTATACTTGTCAATTCCATGATTGACATTGTTGGAATTGTCATTTCAGTTTCACCTACATCCATGATATGAAAACGGGATGGTGTTGAGACTGTTAGGTGCAACATTGGACTCCGTGGCATGTCAAGATATAATATTGACATAACACTTTGGGGAGAGCATTTCCAAATTGAAGGAGCCAATCTTTCCAATCTTCACGGTTTACCTACTCCTCTAGTTGTAGCAATCAAAGGCGGCCATGCTACAAATTTTAATGGAATAACTCTTGGGAATATTTCCAACACTACTATTTTTATAAACCCAAATATTGAAGAAACTTTAGTTCTCTAGAGATTTCGTTCAGTATCACCATCTTTGAGCCAAAAATCAATGCCTGTCATT
Organism: Pseudotsuga menziesii; assembly: GCA_001517045.1. Taxonomy (NCBI): domain Eukaryota; kingdom Viridiplantae; phylum Streptophyta; class Pinopsida; order Pinales; family Pinaceae; genus Pseudotsuga; species Pseudotsuga menziesii. Next base: position 224,465 of record LPNX010405988.1, on the reverse strand, counting down.
TATCTCCTTGTAAAATCATTACCATCAATGAGCTACAAACTCTTCAACCATCTAAAAAACTTGTTTGGTACTCTCTTGTAGAAACCATCACAAATGTTCACATGGATGACTTTCATTTCTTTGCTTTTCCTCTTTTTGTTGATGGTATACAATGCATGAAAAATATTTCCCACAATGTTGGAGACATTTGGCATTGTGGTAAATGTGATGGGGAGTTTCTTGAATGTGACTACCGATACATACTAAAGGTTGACTTGGAAGATGTCACTAGATACCTTCATGGTGTCATAGCTTTTGATGATGCTGCAAACCAACTCATGAGAATTTCTGGAAAAGACCCGTGTCTTCTCTCAACTGAAGACAATTGTTGAAATAGTCCAGAGGATCTGCAACAAATGATTACTTCTTACTCTTTCAATTAGAACAGAGACCTTTTGCAGAATTGCATGCCTAAAAGTTGTAATTGTCATGGTTGAAAACACATAATCAGAAATTTTAGATGGACATTTAAATATATACGTTTTTTTGACCTGATACTTAAGCATTCTTTATTGTCTATAATGAATGCTTTCAATTCTCAATTTTAAGTCCTTATTTCATACTTCAACATAGCAGGGTATTTTTTTAACTCCCTTATAACACTTCTATTTTGCAGTCTCATAGTTCAACTGTACAAGCTATCACTTAACATTTTTACCTAAATTGTTGATGCAACCTATATGGTAACTTTTGAATACAATACTAGTTTGCTATTGTGTTTATTTATAAAATAAACAACTTTGTTCTCTTGTTTCTTAACACAACTTTTCATTCTTCTATACAGAACAATAATTACATTTAATGTTTGTTTTTTCATATATCCTTTCTCATACTACACTTTGTTCTTCTATATTGCTTCTTTCTTACAATAATCAAGCTAGGACTTGGAAAAAAACACTTACTCCATAAATATTATTTTAACGTACTATTGCTGCTGCAACCACCACCCCAAAATTTAGGTGATTTTTCCCCCACCCCTTTAATTTTATCTATTAAGCTTTCCTTATTGATTTTGGCTCTATGAGGAGTTTTCATGACTTAGTCGATTTTGCACTATTTTGTTGAAGGTTTGGAACTCAGATTTTTTACCCAACACATCGGTTGAACTCATTGAGCCAGGCCGATGCATCTGAGAAGTTCATCCTTTTTCATCCAGTTCACTGTTCAATTTCATCAGGTTTCAGAAAACATGTTCGAGGTTTTTGATACATCGACAACACTGTGGTATCTGAATCGATCCTCTCGGCCAGGATTTACTTTTCTTTTCGATGGTTTATTTATAAAGTGTTCTTGGGTCATACAATTAAAGGTTTTCGATGTTGTCGAGCCATTTTCGAATATTCAAGCCGACGATAGCAGGAGATTTATTGTTCTTTGCCGCCAGCCACACTTCAGAAGCTTTCCATAAGTTATCCAACGGTTCTTTTCAGGAGCATATGTTGACGGCATTGGAAGGACTTAGCTATGTCAACCGATATATTCAGATGCACTCTTTAACAACCGATGACCTTTCGGAGGTTTTAGACGATAGGATATGCGTGGTTTTTTATTAAGTTTCCTCAACATCAATAAGAAGAACTTTGGTTGTGGAGTCGATGCCCTCATGGGTGGACTTTGTGTGTTTCGTCGTCGATAGTTTTAGAGGGATCCTATCGACAGTTTTATCCATGACAGGAGAGTCGAATGCCATCCGATTACATCGGATCCGCCCTCAAGTCCACCCGACACTATCATTTACTCTTCGGTTTGTCTTCTGATTTGATGATCTTGCCGATAGGGTTTTTTAATGTTGGGTGCCAAATGACGTTTCCACCATAGGAGGTCTAATCACCAGCTGCTGTATTTAATTCTTTTCCACGTTTGGTTCTATTTAAGTCTCTGAAGGTTTATTTTATGGTTATCGCCATTACTGTTTGGAGCGCTTGATTTCTTTTCCATTGGAGCATTCCAAGCTATTGAGAGCCACCCGAATTTTCACTAACTACGTAGGTTTTCTCACCAACCACCGAGCTCTTACCTGCCAGGTAGGATTCAAGATCTACCTTTTTCACTATTTTTGCTAAGTTTTAATTGGGTGTCCATTGAGGTCTTGTCTACGGAGTTAGGGTTTTTGTGGGGTATCGACATTTATAGTCTCATCTAAACCTAATAAATCTGGTTGTCATACT
>LPNX010405988.1:196262-222235 GCA_001517045.1 Pseudotsuga menziesii | reverse complement strand
CTTACCTGCTCTGCTTTACTTACCCTCGTTGCTCAGTTTTGAGCATTGAGATGTCATGGTTTTATGCAGCAGAAGGGTGGGGTTTCACCATTGGCTGAGGTAGGCTTTAGGGTTTTCCCAAACTAAGAGTTCAGGAAGGTCCATTTGCTGTATAAAGTCATTAATCCCTCTGTGGGGGTTTCTCTGGTCCTTGTGAGTAGAATCCCTGGCGTGATATGCTAGAATAAAGTGTGGTCTCAAGCTAGTAAAAAAAATCGTGGATGATTGTTTATGTTTCAAAACCTGAGGACTAGAACCCGTGCATTATGAAGTTTGGTTTTGGATCGATTCAGCCATGACTTGATGTTCACCTTATGTTTTGGGAATTTTTGAATAAGTCTTTTTGTTTTAAAGTCTTGTGAAATGTTCAAAGATGATTTGGTAAAGGAATTTTATTGGAGATTTCATGTTTTCTTAGGCTCATCCATCATTCTACATTTTCAATAATAGTAGTACATCTCTATATCTTTATTGGTCGTGCATGCATACTACTAAACCATGATATTTTTAAGTCATTCTTTGTATGTTTGTATTGAAGCTTCGACCTTTATATAACACTATGCCCAAGAAAGGGAAGAAGAAGGGTCAGGCCCCAAGACATGATTCAGAGGTAGAAATTTTACCCAAGGTAGAAATTATTCACGAAGACACCAAAGATGGTCATACTTGTGGTTTCCCTATAAGAACTTCCAGAATCAGATTAAAGTGATGAGGGAACCACACATGAAGCATAATTTGACACAATTGGAAGGAAAAATGAACCTGTAAATTTCTCACATTCAATCTTGGGTAACTATTTCATAGAGCTTGAACCTAGAAACTATGAAGTGGAAGAAGCCATCAGTGAATCAGATACACAGTCTGAGCTCCTTTAGATTTCACAGACTGACAATATTGATTGTAACGTAGTTAATTTAGTTTCCAATTTAGAGAGTAACACTAGTGGTGTAGAGTTAGAAGATAAATTTTGGTTGTTATATTTTTATGACAGTTCTAAAACTCAAGATGGATCAGGAGCTGGTTGTGTCCTGATTGATCCAGAAAGGAATAAACATTTTCTATCTTGTATATTAGAGTTCAAATGTACCAATAACACAACAGAATATGAATCTCTAATCCATGTCTTGAAAAAGGCCATTGAATTCAAAGTAAGAAATCTAAACATTTTTGGGGATTTTGAAATAATTTTCAAACAAGTTCGAAACACATTTCATTGTTTGTCACCACATTTAAAAGGATACCAAAATGAAGTTTGGGAACTTATAACAAAATTTAATGCTTTTAATATCAATTCAATTCCTAGACTGCAAAATTCAACAACTGATTTGTTAGCTACCTCTGCTGCAAGGTTAGTTCCTACTAAAAACAAATGCTTAATTGAATTAATTTTCAAGCCATTTGTGCCAGACAAGGTCACCAATTTGAGGGTATTTGATGATGATCAACAAATCTTGGAGTTCTTAACAAATGAATAGACTTTCAAAGACTTGGTGATTGATGAAGAAGAACATCAAGCCAATCTTGAAAGTGGGAACTTCATATTTAAAAGGGTAAGAACATTGGAAGGGATGTTTGATTTGAATAGCAAGTTCAGAAATCCTACCAATGTCAAAACAAACAGTTCAACTATGCAGTATGAGCTGATCAATTTTGGGACAAAGGCTGAACCCAAGTATGTGAACTTGGGGAAATGTTGTTCACTGGGCGAGAGAAGCAAATTCATCAGTTTATTTCGACAATATAAAGATGTTTTTTCTTGGACATATGAGGATTTGAAGACTTATGATACTCGCATAATCCAACATGTTATTCCTATCAAAGTAGGTGTGAAACCATTTCAGCAACCACTGAGGAAGATGCATCCCAAGTTGGAACCCCTAATCCAAAATGAAGTGAAGAAGTTACTTGATGCAAAAATCATCTTTAGAGTTATCCACTCAGAGTGGGTGGAAAATTTGGTACCGGTGAGAAAAAAATCTGGTGAAATAAGAATATGTGTAGACTTCAAGAATTTAAACCATGCCTCAGAAGAGGACAATTATCCAGTTCCACTAATGGATCAAATTTTACAGATGGTTTCAGGTTTTGAATTGTTCTCCTTATTGGATTGGTTTTCAGGCTACAACCAAGTATTGGTAGCAGAACAAGATAGGTTGAAAACCACATTTCATGCAAAGTGGGGAACTTTTTCTTACAGAAGAATTCCCTTCGGGCTTATCAATCTCGGAGCAACTTTCCAAAGGGAAATGGATATAAATTTCTAGGGTTTAATTGGATACAATGTGGTAGTTTATCTGGATGATGTAACAATGTTCTCTAAGAAGAGAGAAGAGCATATGTTTCATTTGAAGCAAATTTTTGACCGCTGTTGAAAATATGGGATCTCTTTGAATCCTAATAAATGCATTTTCTCAATATTAGAAGGAAGGCTATTGGGTCACATCATTTCTAAAATGGGAATCTCCATAGACCCGAAGAAGGTAGAAGTTATAGCACAAATTCCCTTACCCCACAATAAAAAAAGTATGCAATCCCTCATGGGGACTATAAATTTTGTTCAAAGGGTTGTTCTTGATTTTCCTTAAATAGTCAAGCCTTTGCAACAAATGGTGAAGTAGAGTGTACAGTTTAAATGGAATGACATAGAAAAGGGTGCATTTAACAATATCAAAGCAGTAATATCCCATGCTCCTTCACTTAAAAGCCCTAATTTTGAGAAGGATTTTATCCTTTACACTTTTGCTTCTGATAACTCACTCACAACAATGCTTAGACAGAAGGAAGAAAGGGGAGATGAGTACCCCATATCGTTTATGAGCACTGGGTTGCAAGGTGTTGAATTAAATTACACTACTATTAATAAACAAGTGTATGCAATATTTAAAGCAATAAAACAATTCAGGACTTACATTCTTAAAAACATAACCAAATTAATTGTTCCTCACCCGACAATTCAAACCCTTTTTGTGCAAAAAGAATTGGGAGAAAGAAGATGAATTTGGGTGACCGATTTACAAGAATATGATTTGGAATTTAAACCAGGAACTATTATCAAAGGGAAAGGGATTTGTAAGTTAATGGCTGAAAGTCAAAACAATCAAGACAATGATTGGGAAAATGAAGCTGAGTTGCATATGATTGATATGTGTCCTATATTTACATCTCCACAATCTTGGTACCGAGATCTGATACATTATCTCCAACAAGGATATTTACTAGAACACTGGAACTCTAAACAAAGAAGAGCACTTCATTTAAAGTCAACATCTTATCAGATAATTGATGGGGTTCTTTTCAGAAAGAACTACGATGGAGTAGTTATGAGATTCCTGGAACAAGAGGATGCATCCAAAGTTGTTAAGGAATTGCATGATGGTCCTACTGGAGGGCATTTTCTCAGAAGACACTACTACACACAAGATTCCAAGGGCTGGATATTACTAGCCAAATTTTTTTAAGGATTCTCATTCTTATGTAAGGAAGTGTGACACATGCCAGAGAAGCGGTGGGAGACAAGAAAAGGAAGTTGGGCCATTGCAACCAATCATTGTTTTAGATCCATTTGAACAATGGGGAATTGGTATCATTGGAGAAATCAATCCAAATTCTTCATTGTAGCACACATACATCCTCACAACCACTGATTACTTCATAATATGGGTAGAATCAATTCCATTATAGAAAGTGAAAGAAGATGTAGTCATAGACTTCTTATAAGAGAATATTATGACCAGGTTTGGGGTTCCAATTTCTTTGATTTTTTATAATGCGTCTTAATTTTCATCATTAAGATTACTCAATTTGCTAATGAAAAATGAATGAAATTGCATTATTTTGCTAATTATTATCCACAAGGTAACATATTAGCTAAATCAACTAATAAAAACCTTATCAGAATTTTAAAGAAGACTGTCATTGAAAATTAGAGAAGTTGGCATGTAGCTCTTCCAAATGCACTATGGATCGATAGGTTCACACCCAAGAACTCCTTAGGCGTGTCACCTTATACTTAATTAGTTTATGGAAAGGAAGCGATTTTACCCCCGACCATTTTATTTCCATCTTCTCAGTTAGCTCAAGCGTCAAGAGGGTCTGACAGTGAGGTTTTACAAGCTCGAATTAATACCTTGTTGAAGCTAGAGGAGTCTAGGCTAAAGTCTAAAGAGAGGTTTAAACACCTACAGGAGATTGTGAAGAGGTGGTTTGACAAACATAAGGCCGGGAAGGGAAGCTTTGAAGTGGGATATTTGGTTCTCAAGTGGGATCACCTGCATGATGAAAAGGGAAACCATACCAAGTTTCAACACCTATGGGTTGGCCCATTTCATATTGCTGAAAAGTTAGGCCCCTCAACGTATAAGTTACGTGATTTACAAGGGTGGGAAGAGAATCTTCCTGTCAATGGTTTGGTTCTCAAACCTTATTTTACTTAGTACTATAGGAGATTTTTGCACATAAATAAAACTTAGTACTATAGGATATTTTTGTACATAAATAAACCCTACATTTGTTTTGGTTTCTTTTAGTTATGTTTGCTTTCTTTCTACTGATTTACTTTTCTTTGCCTTTGATTTATTTTAGTTTTTCTTTGCTTTAGTTTAGCTTTTTTCAGAATAAGCCAGCTCAACTTTTGGTGCTTGGGGGAAATTTTAATTTGGACAAACTTCCCATATTTTTAATCCAAGAATTGCTCATTGGAATTTATCTATGTCAATTTTTTGTCAGAACAAGATTCTTTAATTTGATAGAATCAGTGAAGGGAAGTTATTTTAAGAACACATCAAAGTCCTATTTTAAAAACTTGTTAACTAATTGAGGTAGGAGAGGTCTAGAATACTATTTTGGGGCTCCATCCACTTCACATTAATGTCTTTCCTAGGAAGCTTGCTGCAAAGGACCCACAGAAAAGAAGCAGAATGGATCGATGTATGGTATTCAAAATAATCCCATGCCACAAATGAAAGCCAAAAGGATTAATATATAGATTCATACCCAAAGAAAGAAAATATATCAAAAGGATATATTGAAAAAATAATCAGTAGATGAATGGATTCCTCAAAAAGGTTCTTCTCCATCTGTGAGTTGAAACAAATTATCACTCACACAATAGGACACCATGGATGGAAGAACCTAAATCAAATATCAAATATAAAAGAAGAAATCCAGGAAGACTCAAAAGACAAAAGTCTTAAGCATCAAAAGAATGAAAAAGGCATGGGAATGAGGAACAAATGAATACATCTGTCTAAACTCTCTTAAGATCATGTGGTGTCTCAACCGAAAGAAACCAAATGCAAAGATAAATGAATCTCACATCTTGGCCTCATGAGAGTTACTAGGGTTTTGAAAACCTGGTTACCATACCCAAGGGACTAAAATCAATGAGATGGTATGAATCTTACAGTCCTGGAAAATGTATGGATTTTTAAATAATTTTGAAAGAGAATGGGACGAGTTGGCCTAACGAAATGACATAAAGGAGTTTTTGTTTTGAAAGATAGTTTTTCCATAGATCTGTGTTCACCAGCTAGTCGCCAATTGTTTCTGCTGCAACCACCACCCCAAAATTTCTGTGATTTTGGGCCCCCCCCTTTAATTTTAGCTGTTAAGCTTTCCTTTTTGATTTTGGATCTATGAGGAGTTTTCATGACTTAATCGATTTTGCACTATTTTGGAAGTCTTTTGTTGAAGGTTTGGAACTCATATTTTTTACCCGACACATCAGTTGAACTCATTGAGTCAGGGCAATGCATTAGAGAAGTTCATCCTTTTTCACCCATTTCATTGTTTACTTTCATCAGGTTTTAGAAAACATGTTCCAGTTTGCCAATACATCGGCAACACTCTGGTATCTGAACCGATCCTCTCGGCCAATATTTACTTTTATTTTGACGGTTTATTTATAAAGCGTTGTTGGATCATCTCATTAAAGTTTTCTGGCATTGTCGGGCCATTTTTGAATATTTCAGTCGACGACAGCGGGCGATTTATTTTTCTTTACCGCCAGCCACACTTTGGAAGCTTTCTGTAAGTTTTCTGACGGGTCTTTTTAGTAGCATATGCTGATGGAATCAACATGACTTAGCTATGTCAACCGATACATTCGAATGCACTCTTCATTTAAAACCGATGACCTTACGAAGGTTTCAACCGATAGGATACGTGGGGGTTTTTATTAAGTTGACGTAGAAGCAATCGAAAGAATTCTGGTTGTGGAGCCGATGTTGTCATGGGTGGACTTTGTGTGTTTCACCATCGATGGTTTTAGAGAGATCCTGTCGACAGTTTTATCCATGTTAGGAGATTCGAATGCCATCCGATTACATCAGATCCACCCTAAATGTCCACCTGACACTATCGTTTACTCTTTGGTTTGTCTTCCGATTTAATGATCTTGCTGATAGGGTTTTTTAATGTTGGTTGCCAAACGACGTTTCCACCATAGGAGTTCTAGTCACCACCTTCCACATTTATTACTTTTCTACGTTTGGTTATATTTAAGTCTTGGGAGGTTTAGTTTACAGTTATTTCCATCTACCATTTAGATCGCTTGATTTCTTTTCCATTGGAGCATTCCAAGATATCGAGAGTTGCCCTGATTTTCACTTACTACGCAGGTTTTCTCACCAACCACCGAGCTCTTACCTGCCAAGTAGGATTCAAGATCCACCTTTTTCTCTATTCTTGGTAAGTTTTAATAGGGTATCCATTGAGATCTTGTCTACGGAGTTAGGGTTTTCTTGGGGTCTCGACATTTATAGTCTCATCTAAACCTATAAGAAAGCTGGTTGTCATACTCAGAAACCTAATGAGTTTTCTTTCCCATGGGTCGTCTCACACCGTGAGCCCTGCTCTCGATTGTTATGATCATGACCCACGAGGGGTTTTTTCCTTACTTGCTCCGCCTTACTTACCCTCGCTGCTCAGTTTTGAGCGTTGAGATGTCATGTTTTTTCATTAGCGAGGTGGCTAGTCAAGTGTTTCACTGACTGAGCTACCTCTGGTTCAGGTTATTATGCAGTAGGAGGGTGGGGTTTCACCATTGGCCGAGGTAGGATTAGGGTTTTCCTAGACTAAGAGTTCAGGAAGGTCTGTTTGCTATATAAATTAATTAAGCCCTTTGTGGGGTTTTCTATGGTCTCTGTGAGTAGAATCCCTGGTGTTATCTGCTAGAATAAAGTGTGGTATCAATCTAGTAAAAAAAAACCCGCGAATGATCGTTTATGTTTCAAAAATCGACGTCTAGATCCCACGCATTATGAAGTATGCTTTTGTATCGATACAGCCGCAACTTGATGTTCACCTTATGTTTTGGGAATAGCTGAATAAGTCTTTTTGTTTTAAATTCTTGTGACATGTTAGAAGATGATTTGGTAAAGGAATTTTATTGGAGATTTCATGTTTTCTTAGGCTCATCCATCATTCTACATTTTCAATAATAGTACTACATCTCCGTATCTTAATTGGTAATGCATGCACACTACTAAACCATGATATTTTTAAGTCATTCTTTGTATGTTTGTATTGAAACTTCCACCTTTATATAAAACTATGCCCAATAAAGGGAAGAAGAAGGCTCGGGCCCTAAGAGATTATTTAGAGGTAGAAATTTTACCCAAGGCAGAAATTATTCATGAAGACACCAAAGCTATTACCAGGGTGGATCCAAAATTTAGATGGGGTCAAATTTATCAGATGATTAAGGACCAGACTGTTACAAATGTTGGTCTGGAGGACATACCAGTATATGTAGATATAATGAGATCCACCATCATGAAAGTTTCTACATGCCCTGAACATTTCCTGTGCACCAAGGTGATTGGTTGGATTCTAGCACTAGCATATACAAACACTATGATTATGGAAAACATAGAAAAACAAAGTTTTCCTGCTTACAACGCTGCATATATAACTAAAGCATGCAAGCTACCTATAGCCCAGGTGTACATGACAGATAAATGGATAAAGGAGATGGACTTATATGTGTTTGATTGTGTGAGGAGAATGATGGTACCTGGGAAGCAGTTTCACTAAAATTCCTCAGGAGAATATGAGACTTCCATCCTACGGACCCTGTACCGCCTCATATCCCTAATGGTGAATCGGTTCTTCGGTTGGGCCAATGGAAAATCTTATAAGATAAGCTGGGTGCCTTTGATATATTACATGGCTACGCAGGGTACTATGTTCAACTAGGTCGACATCGTGGCAAACAACATATTCACATGTATAGATGCATCACTTCGGGGTATGACTCAAAATAAGTCATAATTTTATATGAGCTCTTTCTTGATTGACTGCATCTCATGCATGCATCCTTTCACAACACTAAATTGCAAATGGGATCCTTCCATAACTCCTATATACTATGCATACAAAATCTTATGGGTGCATAAGTATTATAGTTTCTACAAGAACATCTATGAATAATTTCCAATGCCATTGTACAAGCTAATATTTCTTAAAGATTGCAGTTGCATGTCTGAAGGGGCAATAAAAGCGGTGAGCGAATATGGGGATTATTTATTATCAAAGGAAGGTTTGTATTTAAGAATTTATGGGGGATCCAAAGCTCCTCCCTTGCTACCAAAATACGCTACAGACTATGTTATTCATAAAGAGGTAGTAAGGCAGCTTTATATAGACGAGTTCGAGAACTTTCTGTTCAACATGAAAAAGGGCGTCTATCCTCCACTACCATTTAGTATTGGTATTTGCAAGTTCTGTAAGGTAAAGAATGCTCCTGATTTCGTGAATGAGCTTGAATGTTTTCATTTCAGAGAAAAGATTTTCCGTAGAAGTGATCCCTAGGACAAGGTCTCGAAACACTCTGCGTACGTAGGGGAAATGAGTGTCAAGGGAAAGCAAAATAGTTTTAAGTAGTGGAACATATCTATGCTCAATGCAAGGAAGCATATGTTGGACAAGGACACTTGGGGCGATGTTTCCTTTAGGTATGGGATAATCATGCTACAAAAGATATATGGAAACCTTTGCTTGTCTAGGATGGAGACAAGCTCAAGCTATATGGCTCATAATACTAAAGCAAGGAGTTGATGTAAAGATCAATATGGAAAGCGGACACATGAAATGAAATTACAACTTGATATAAACGAGAGTACATGTGGGAGATGGCCAACATAAAGTTCAAGAAATAATATAAGGTTCTTGCTCAAGGACATGGAGGAAATACAAGGGACTCCTAGACCTAAGGGAGGACACGCAACATGGGTATCGAATGGAAAAGTGGGATCTATCTAGGGAACCAATGAGTAGGAAATATCTACCACTTACACCATGCCATTTCTAGCAGTGTTAAGGTGACATAGTCATAGGATAATGCATGATGCACTAGGAAAAATGATCCTATCCTATATGTCATTTTGATGTTATACCTATCACGGGCATGAACGGGTCAAGGCTTCGGTGAGAGTGAACCCAAAACGGGTCCCTACACAACAATATTAGGCCAAACTACTGAAAAAGGGTTAATAAAAGTCCAAACAATAGGCCATGTGGGTAAAAATTTAAAAAGAAATTTGATAAATAGTAAAAAATGACATTTTTACCATTCCATTTTGTTTTTTACCCAAATTAGTGCATTTGGAGCCATTTGGACTTTGAACTTCAAATGTCGATTCCGGGAGCTACAAGCCACAAAATTTGGAGTGGTCAGGGCCAGGTATTTCTTAATCTCATTCCTCATCTATTCCATGCATTTATTTTTTTCAGTTTTCATGGTGGAGTTTTAAGCTTAGAGAAACCACAAATGGGTATCCTGGCCCATGCGATTCACAAACTATCGGGTGACGTATAGGTCTTGATGTATGCAGACAAGGAAAATACTTCCCACATTCATATGTTACTGTAAAAAAGAAGAGTTGCTTATAGGACCAGGTATGGCCAATTTAATGACAAAATATCACAAACATTTGATGTTTCTTGGAATGATAGTTTTGGAATGGAGAGAACGTGAGAATGAGGATGTTGATAGGGAATTCCATTGAGATATAAATGCTCAACAAGACTTAAAAATACGTGGTTTGTATAAGTTTTGGAAGCTTGGGGGTTTGAGGGCCCAACCAAGACTTCTTTAGATGTTTGTGGATTACTGGGACCCAGACACAGAGGCCTTTCAACTAGATGGTATGTCATTCAAACTAGAAGTAGTGGACATCTAATTCATCACACGACTATCCCATCGAGGTGAGATAGTAAACCTACAAGCTCTTGGAGTGGGTGGAGGACTCACTATTGAGGAGTATATAGCTGTGTATTTCCTTCTGGACACAGAAAAGATTGGAAGTCAAGTCTCGGTGAACGTCATCCAGAGCCTTAGTCTCAAGGTGATATTTATGGTATTAGCCAGGATAGCAGGTTTGGCATCACTTCATTAGTCTTCCAGGCCTCTTATTTTTTACTCGATAGAGTGTATGATACCTATAGTGTATGACTGGAGCACATCATTGCTGAGCACTATGAAATAACAATTGACGACTGCAAGCTGGGTAGGATAAAGAACTTCATGTTCGCCATCATACTGGGTACCTTCTTCTTTGAGAGGGTACTGGGCCTCAACTCTATAGTTGAGGTCCCTCCTCATAGTTTATGAGATATGTCCCAAACCCATTGGTTGGAGGAGATACGATGGTTAGGAGGAGTTTAGACACCCATTACTTTCCCATAGAACTTCTACCACTAGTGGCATCGACAAATCATTGCTGTGGACGACTATCCTTATGTAGGGATCGACTTCGGTAGAGACTCGAACATGCCACTACCACCGGAGGACGCATATGGTGATATAGGTAAAATCCCAAATGTGTTTTGAATTATTTGATTTTTTTTATACATAAGGAAATCAAAAACATGTTTTTAGTGGTATCACGTACAAACATTGAGCATATGTGTGCAGATGTGGGCCCACGACAATCGGATGGATTCCCTCGATATTGCTGGAGGGGACAAGGGGATGAGATGATCAGTGTAGATGCAGAGCACATGCTCCAAAAAATACATGGAAACTTCTCTAGGATACACACAGGATACCCATGGTGCAAGTTGAGGACTTGCCCAAGGCTATGAAGAGACATGTAGTAGGGATACCCGGTTCGTGGGTTAGACTATTTCGATGGTTGGCCAATGCAGTTGTTTTTTATCATGATCATCACCTAGGCCCACAGGAATAGATTCCTAAAAATAATTTTTGTATCAGCTGTATATTTTTTGGTGGCTTGAAGCCCCATTTTTGTATCATGAAATTTTGTACTATGACACCCTGTTGAACTATATTCATAACTATAAAGATCCATAGTTTTTGGTTAGAGAATACATACACATACACATGTCCATATTTAATAGTACTGGACGAATGAAGAGAGCATTTATAGTTTAATATACATTGATAGAATTCAAACATTGAGCTTTGTAATCTAATTTGTAGAAGGAAGATAGGAAACATACCTTGCAGGGTGGGGAAAATGTATGGATATGTGCTACCATTGAAACAATAACAAAGAAACAGGTATGGTGCTGAAATATTATAACCACAACTACTGTGACTATCCAAACAAGCCTTACAGTTATGATCTTTGATCTGGTCGACCGACCAAGTTTATCTCAAAACCCAACCCCAGGAAGGTGTGTTTATTAATGGACTTCAGAGAGAACTAATTCATATATTTAATCGGTACTTGAAGATTTGTTTGACATAAGCATGACCTATCTTTTGGTGTCTGAATATTGTAATACCAATCATTGCCGCATAACTGAAGTGTTCTTAATTGAGGCAATATTTTCTCAATGTTTTTATGGAATTTCCTTAAAAGAGTGAGATTGATGGATCGATCGACACTAATATAAAAGTGAGAGCCGAGCCACCATAATTGAGAGTGGTTACCTGAAAGATTACATTTGCTTCAAAACTCATTTTCATTAACAATTCTCATGCGACCGTCAGAGTTAGAGAGGGACAATATGTGATATTCCTCTCTGCCAATATTAAGCAGAGGATGGTCATAGTAATCACATGAGTATAACTGAAATTCAGGGTCACTGCATCTGTTGCCATTTTTCCCAAAAGGATAGTCAAAGTTAAAGTCCCCACATGTGAATGCATTCCAAAGATAGTCCTCATACTGAGTGTCAAGAAATGATGTTGAGGAGTAGAGGAGGAGTGTCACGTCCCCTACCCTATACTCGTCGAGAGAGAGGATGTGACTCACTGCGTCTATCTAATCCGCTAAATTTAGCCCCATGAACATAAACATAAAATGCATTGAAATAACAACATATGCAGATGTATAACAATTGCAAATATAGCGAAAGAAAATTCATTTCAACACATTCATCATGTTCATAATAATTCTTAAACAAATACAGTTGCAGAAATTAAATACACAGAGAATACTTATCTTGAAAATAAGTTATCCCGCAACTAGCTATGTCACTGCAACGTTCCACCCAACCATAGGCCAGTGTGTTCATCAATCTTTCAGCACGACTTCCACCCCCTGATTTGGGCATGATTTCAACAAGGAACTAGGGAACAACAGGCTCACACATAGCCAAAACATATAAAAACTCAGCCAAGCCAATCTACAGTTGTGTTTATCAGGCTACTAAGGAAGTGGAAATGTAGAATTGCTAAGCTAGTGAGCTCAACCACAGAGCTATGGACACATGCACCATATCTATCTAGCTTGGCATCCACAATACCTACACACCCAACACAACGAAGTATTCCCTTCACTGCTACACAGTCCCTCAGGCCATACCTTCCCTTCTAGTGCTCTTCAGGGTTTGCATAGAATATTTGCTGACCCCTCTTGATATGTCTGTGAGGTTCCTCTCTTCACTAGGTTTATCAAGCAAATTTTGGGCCTCTTCCACTCCTAAGTCCTTCAGATTAAAACGGGGATGCACACAACAACAAACACAAATTTTGGGTATGCAGAAAAACGTTTGGCGACCCAAAAAAAAATTTTAGATGGGGAAACAACCGTGGGTGAGCAATACGATTTCAGGAAACGTTCTTGGGCATTACATGGGCAAAAAAGGCCTCCCTAAAAACCCAAAATGTGTATCTATCTTCCCAGGAACTAAGCAATACAAAAACGAGTTTCCAGCTTGGAGAAAAATGAGGAAACAACAAAAAAATGTGAAAGGAAATGCACAACAAGCTCCAACTGCATGGGTGAATAATGGAATGGGCATGCATTTTGGGTATTTACTTGCCCAAGAAACAAAAACACATTTTTCAAAAATTTATGGCTTCCCCAATACGAATTTTGACTCCCATACTCTTCCCATCCCAAGACATTAACTACCTCAACCAATTTCTGGAAGAAATAAATGATTGGGTGAATAAGACAAAAAAGGTAGTGGACAACTTGATGGGTTCTCACATTGACATTTGGCTTTACCCTATTGGCTCAAGGGTTTGAATAATTCCCCCCTATTCCTTGTGAAATCATGCCCTCGTCTCTTGTTGCATTGACATAGCTAGTTGTGGGTATTTTTATTAAATTGCATATTTACATGATGTCTCGATTTATACTGTTCCTGGCTAGCACAGTAACCATATGCATTGATTTTAATTGCCGATACATAAAATGCTAAATCCATGGTAGGGCCTAGGCCTTGAGCTTCTCACCATGATTTAATAACGTTATTTACATCATATACAATTTTAATGCAATGGGGTCAAAATCGAGATATGACAAGGAGGAGGAGAGCACAAAGACGAACAGTGATCAGAGGCATTGAATTGGGAAGTGGAAAAAAACATACCCTAATTATGATAGGAATTGCTCACGAGATCAAAACTTAATAATTGGAGATCTAAAGTTAAGAGAGGAGATGAATGACAATAGACAGAGGATAATGCAAATACATTAAGAAGAGGAAGATGAATGAGATGGAATCAGAGAGAGTGGACATGAGGTAAACGATATGGAAGGCTTCACATTCAACACGCGAGTCAACAATGATGGAATTTAACGGGAAAAATGCTCATAATGAGGCATTTTGACCGTCAAATGTGGTATAAATGTTTTGTTAACTGTCATTCAGGAAGGGTAGTAGAATTTCTAAAACGTAATCTTGAAGGGCAATAAAATTTACAAATCGTCATTATATTACTACTATTTTTATATATTACTTTAGCATTAATATTTTTATCTTATCTAAAACTATACTTTCTAAATTCCAAGTTCGAAACCATACATTCATTAAAAGTTAGAAACATCTATTAAATTAGAATTGTCTTTCTATTTGCAATTTGCATTGGTTTTTACTAAAAACATAAAAACTCATTTAACTCAATGAATTTTCCATTTTTTTTATTTTTCATTATTGCAATGGGCATTTACACTCTACAATTTTAGTTCTCAATATGCACTATATTTTTGGCATTATATTTATTGATTTGTTTAGATTTAGAGATTTTCTTGAAATCTATGATTTTGTAGAATTGTTATAGATTATGTTGTATTTTTTAATAATTTTAAATAACATCAATAATGTATGTGTAGCGTTTGTATTTGGTGATTTATTTTGGCAATTATATATATTCAGATTCATATATTATTGATTAATTCTCCAAAACTCTCATTGATGTTTCTCTATGGTTCAATTCTCTCATGGTTCAATTTTGAGAGATTCAAAATTTTAATGAAGACAAACATTAAATAAAGGCATTGAAAGACCCCCCAAAAGCATACAAAGCTATATTTTATCTCTATTATAAATCAAATCTTATTTTATTATGTATTTTTTTATAAAATAAAATAAATCTTTATATCATTTGGTGTGATTGTTGAAGGGTAAAATTATAAAAAGAAAGACATATAGAGCTATATTTGATCTCTATAAATCAAATCTTATTTTATTATGTATTTTTTTAATAAATAAAAAAATTCTAACTAGGAGACTTTTTGACTTTCAGGCTGATTTTCTATTGGAATCCGCTGAATTTAATTTACAAAGTTTGTAATTTTTGTTGTTTGTTGGGAAATTTTAAGCTTAGAAATGAAATCAAATGAAAGGAAAACCCCCAAACACCCACACTGAGTGTTTTTAAAGGTTTTGAGAATTCTCTGAAGATTCATGGCAAAAAACTGGTAAAAACCAATAGGAAACAGAGGTCAAAAAGCCCCCTCTTTAGACAACTCCATTTTATTATGCTTTTATTATGAATAAAAAATTCTTTATTTGTTGTCATGATGTCATGGATGAGTAAAATTTTAAACAAAACTTTTTACAAAGGGTAAATTAAAAACCAAAAAGTCAAAATAATAATAATGATAATATTAAAATAAAAAATCTGACAGGTAGAATGAAAACTAAATTCCAACATTGTAGGCCATCAAGGTTGGAATTTCATTTCATTTTTACTCTTCAAACTAATTTTTTATTGATGTTTTGAGCTTTTATCTTCAAGTCACATAAAGTTTAATTAAAAGAGTTACCCTTCAACAAGGGTAGCGTCCATATTGCCTGCAATTAAAATTAGGGTTTGGTAATGGGTTTCAAAGTTCAAATTCTTGAAAAACTAACAAAAATAAATAAATAATGGCAGCTTGTAAAAATCAGTCAACATACAAAATAAGTTTTGAAAAATTGTTTACCTAATTAGTCTAAAGTTTCTCCCAAAATATTCTAAAAAATATTTGACGGAAAAATCTAACAGCCAAAACGTCCTCAAATTCCAACACTGCACGCGACAATCAGAATCTCGTTCAGTGATTTTTTAATTTGGTCGGGCACCAACGCTGCGGGTCTATGCTTCCGATCATTTTTCGTATATGTTACAATCTCCAACTTTCAATGTTTCTATGCTTCCGATCATTTTTCATATATGTTACAAAACTTTCCACATTTATGAGTCTTCCAAAAATTATGAATAACATAATAATTGAGAACATTTTCTCCCAACACAACACAGTATACGCCATTAATTAAATTGTAAACTGTGTAACAATGAACAACCTAACATAATACATGCCATCTATCTAAGTTATAAATAACATAATTCAATTGCTTCTTAATAAAAGACACGTACAGGTTGATAAAATTGTTCTTTAATAGTAATCAACAAACAAGGGGTAAATTAAAGCAATACCAAGTCTGAAAAATACCTTTTTTTATTCCATTAAAACTAAAGGATACCATAAATAGTGTAAATATTTTTGTCTTGATTTTTAATTTATATATATATTTGTTTGTGTCTTGCTTTTTTATATAAATATATATATTTTGTTTTGTTTAGATGTTGATTAAAATTTAAAAAATAAAATCTTTAAGTTATGATAACAAATTATTAGAAAATTCAAACCTTAAAATAAATAAACTATATTTTTATAATCATTAAAATTTCATTGTGAATTTTAATAATCAACACATTCTAAACAATTCCAAAAAAATTCAAAAGATTTTAGAGTAATTTGCTTAAAGATATTATTATTATTATTATTATTATTATTATTATTATTATTATTATTATGTATATAAAGCTATTATTATTTTAACTTTATTTTTATGTTTGTTTATTTAATGGTAAAAGGAATTAGATTTTTTAATATATAATTTTTTTTTATATTACATGAATTTTGAAAAAAATTGTATTTCAATGAATTAGTTTTTATAAATATTTGATAAATCAAGATTAAGATAAATTTAGACCAATTACAATTACGTAAGGTGATGCTAAAGTTATATTAACCTTTATAACTTATTAGCTCATAAAAAGTAAAAAAAAGTTAGAGAATTATTTTTTTCAATCTTTTCTATTATAAAAATAAATTTTGAAAGCAAATAAATTAATCATCTAATTTCTTAAAATTTGATAAGCCAAAGTTGTTTTAATGACGAACCCTTAACATGTTACTTTTCTACGTTTCACTGATAAAAAAATGTTTTGTAATTATAATATATGTATATCTTTTTTATTTTTACAATTAATTATAAATCCTATACTTTCATCTCTAATTTCGTCGAAGGCATTTCACAATGGAGACATAGTCTCAGAAGATTCCTTGTCTCCCTGGCCATTAAATTTTTCGACACATGTCACGTCAGCTTAGCGAATGGGGACTGAACAGGTGTTGTGTCTCGCATCTCGCGTGTTCAACGGGTGACAAAGGGCTTTACATGGCCACATTTTCCAACAGCCGACTCCATCTCCTCCCGTAGTTTCTTGATCATAGCAGGATTCTTTCGCCATTTCCCATTCTGTAGTAGTTGTGGATGTATTAATTCCAACAGTCAGCATGTCGAAAAGAAGGGTCTTTATGTCGTTTTTGCTGGTTAATTTTTTTCCTGAGGGGTCAGTTTCTCTCTCAAACATGTCCACTCAAAGGAAATCATTTCCATGTTGACCAAATGGTCGCTTGTTACAGCTGTTGCTGCACATGATGGATTGATTGTTCTTACATTTTTTTTCATGCACTTATGCTGATCAATTTTTCTTTTTAACTGCACTTCAATTGGGTCCCCAATTCTGCAATCTTGATTCCAGAACTTCTGTTTTGTAGAGCGCAGGTGTGCTCTATGTTACGGTTGGTGCTGCGTGTGAATGGATTGATGGACTTGATGGATCGATTGCCAGTTGTGGATCCTTCTTTCCACTTTGTGTTTAGCATGTTTTTTTGACAAGTGGCTTGCTTGTTTTCACTATACTTCTATCTGTTTCCCTAAACGACCGGTCTTGGCATATTGTTTTGTATAGGATTTCACTGTCCTTCACTGCTATTCATTTCTCTCAATTTGGCATGGCCCTTGCCAAAATTTTACGCACAGGATTTTGTGAAAGTTTCAGTCCAATAGTTTTTGTGGGTTTAGGCTAATATTTTCTCGAGGGAGTTTGTGTCTTTAGGCTCACAGTTTGTGGGGTCAGTTTGGTCGTGGTTTCATTTCACTGCTGCTTCAGTCGATGGAATACACTTTTTCCACGTCACTTCACCCACATTAATGCTTCATTAATGCATTGTTGCTCCATTAATGCAGGAAAGCTTGTCATTTGATTCACACATGGGCATATAACTTAAGTTTGCCTCACCTTATGAAGATCTGCAAGATCTTGTTATAATACTCGGTTTACGACATTTGATGCTGCACCGCCTTTGCTTTGCACATATAAACAAGCCTTTAGGTAACCACTATTTTGTTACTGTTTGCCTTTTATTTTCTTGTATTGATTTTGATGTGCTTATTTCACACTAGAGAGTTTCCAACAGAGGTTTTAGCACCTTGTTAAATTTGTAGGTATTCCTTTAGCCTGCTTAAATGTTTTGAATATTCATTGTGGTAGAATTTTTTTTGCTTCGTATTCGACCTTACAAATAGGTTCTGTTACTGTCTTTAAATTTCCGCAAATCTATTTAACTCATGGTATATATGTATATGTCTAAAGAGGCGTTTTAAATGTCAATAAAATGATAGGTATCAGTTTTTAGGCTAAATGAAGATGTTTCTTATGAGATGGTGAAACACCCTTTCGCTGTTTTAATTGACTGTGACTCTTGCTCTGTTGCAAAAGGACAGTGACTTGTATTGGTTATGTGGCTTTATAATATTGTATACTCATGTTATGTCAATAAAATGATATGTATCACTTTTTAGGCTAAATGAAGATGTTTCTTATGAGATGGTGAAACACCCTTGCTCTGTTTCAATTGACTGTGACTCCTGCTCTGTTGCAAAAGGGCTGTTCCTTTTATTGGTTATGTGGCTTCATAATGTTGTAATACTAGTCATGCTATGCAAATAAAGTGATAGGTATCCAGTTTTAGGATAAATGAAAATGTTGTTTATGAGATGGTGAAACACCCTTGCTCTATTTTAATTGACTGTCACTCCTGCTCTGTTGCAAAAGGACTGTGACTTGTAATGGTTATGTGGATTCATAATGGTGTAATACTCATGCTATGTCAATAAAATTATAGGTATCGGTTTTTAGGCTAAATGAAAATGTTGCTTATGAGATGGTGAAACACCCTTGCTATGTTTTAATTTACTATGACTCTTGCTTTGTTGCAGAAGTACTGTGACTTGTAATGGTTATGTGGCTTCATAATGGTGTAATACTCATGCTATGTCAATAAAATGATAGGTATCGGTTTTTATGATGCACTTGTTTTAGGTAAGGAACTCAGCCTTATTGAAGCCTCAGTTGTGTATGTGGCTAAAAAGGGTGTCTAAGGCTTACAACACACGGAAAAAACCCAACCAAAGGCTTCAAACAATCCCACAAAGGTATTGCTTTATCCTTGAGTTGTTTAAAGTGGTGATCTCCCATGGATATTTCAATAGCCTCCGCTGGCTTATGTGAGTTTGATCCACAGATGATCTACTTCCCAGATTGGGAAACAAGATGGATGATATAAATAAAAGGAAAACTTAAACCTAACTAGAAAATGGAACCTAATTTAAATCTAAACTACTTTGAAAAGGATGTTCAATTGGTTATAGGTAGTCTTGAGATATTTGAAGAACAAGTAATTCACCACATTAACAGAAATGTAAATGAGATGACAAACCTCTATGAAAAAACACAATTGTTTAATAAAAATTAAATAAAAGCAATTCAAGATTAAATCATTCAAGGTAACCTGCATGTACACATGTTAGTTGAAAAACCAACATATAAGATGTAAAATTTTCATTGTTAAATCACTTGTAGAAATAGATAAAGATATTTAAAGAATAAATTTCTTAAAGCTTTGTCAATGTATTAACCAGTAACAAAGAGAAATCTAGGCTATGGGCAAACACATTAATCAATTACAAATGAATCACAGCACCATCTGATCATTCGAAACAAGAAAATTGAGTTCTGTCAAAGAAATTCGATTAGATCAAATACAAGAGATAAGAAACAACAATACTGTATTTATTCAAAATTTTGTAATAAATTACATAAATCTTAGGAAAAATAGAGGTGTTTTTCAGTCTCATGTACCAATATTTCTTCCTCCAAAAGTCAAAAGTCCCAGATACATTTGAGGACTACCTATTATCTCCAAAAATAAATTTATTTTGTTTGTGCTATGGTTGAAAAAATTGGAAGTTTTAGCTTTTGGTGGCTTAGGCAGGTTTCTTAATAGCTCATTAGATACCGAAAGGCTTTGTTTTGACAGCTAACAGTTTAACGTAGGATAAAGGTTAACCATTGAAAGCGGGCCCGATCGAGTAAATGGTAAAAGCACTTTTGGTGTCTTAGGCGAGATTTCAAAAAACTCATTAGCCACCAAAAAGTGTTGCTTTTAGCAGCTTAGTGAATAGTCGAAGAAGGGCGTTAAAGACCGGAAGCAGGCAAAAATGCCTTGGGAAAAAAGCGGGTTCGGTGGCTTAGGTGAAAGCTCTGACATTTCATTAGCCACCGAAAGGACAGGTTTTCGGCAGTTAAAAGGGATTTCGGAGAGACCACTATTCGCCGAAAGCCGAGTTTCACCGCAACATTGGGAAAATGGTTTCGGTGGCTTGGGCGAAAGGGTCAGCATTTCATTAGCCACCAAAAGCCTTGTTTTCAGTGGCTAGCAGACAAATTTATGAAGGCGGTTAACCACCAAAAGGTAAAAGAGAGAAACAGTTAGAAATCTATCGAATCAGACCCCGTCAGCAAAATAACGATCAGTAAAGGGCGTGATAAACCACCGAAAGGACAGGAGGCTGCATAACTGCGTGAGAAAATGAGTAAGGAGGTCGCTATTGAAACTGATAAGGAATGATGTGATTTAAAACCCTCCTTTTACCTCCATTTGTCCATGGAACTGCAGAAAAACCCACTGAATATCCAAGCTAATTTTAACATAATTGTTGGGTAGGGGTCTCAAAAAGATCAAACAAGAACCATCACCCTTTGACCTTAGCATCAATCATGCAGTCAAAATCCCTCATAATCAGTGCCAAAACTTCAGTACACTCCACCCTCGACTTTGGCATTTCTCTCCACCAGAAATCCATCTTTGAGAAGAAGCCTGCTAAAACACTATTATACATAACTTGAAATTATTGTTGCAGGTACCCAGGAGTGGCATCCAGCAAAATGAAGAAGGGAGGACCTGCTGTCAGGCAGGAGTTGGGAGACATTAGCTACCTGGAGGCACATCCAGAAGTCTATCACTTTTTCAAGGATGCTGGTTGCTATAGGTTTTGTGAGAAGATTCAAGGTTCACACCAGCAGGTGAATGAGGCATTTTCCCTCTCTTTCGATGGCTCCAAGGCAGTCATAGGAAAAGAAGAATTCCTGATAGAGGAAACCCTAATTACTGAAGTAATTGAACTCCCTAGCACATGAGAGAAGTGGTTTAAGACTACCATACCAAAATATGTAGAGTTCAGATCTTACCTAAAGCCTGAACATAGGGAGGTGGTGTGGAAGAAAAGTGTACCATCCTCCTGGCTAGAAGAAAGGTGGCAACAACTGTTGAAGGCCATTGCGGTCTACATAACATGTGAAGGGAGATACAAAAGAGCTATGATTTACCATTTTAAATTGATGAACCACTTCATAGGGAGAAGCCCACTCAATTTTCCTTTTTACTTACACAGGAGTTTGGAAAAGATGGCACACCAGGTGAAGGCCCAGCCAACCAAGATTGCTGGCATACTGTCTCATCATGGCCTTATCCAACTTTTGATCCACGAATTGCTGAAGAGGAGGAATATGGCATGGCCTTTTTTCCTATTTTGGAATGGTTTTGAAACAGGCCTTCAACCAAAAGAAAAGGGGAAGTCTCCTGCTAAAAAGTACAGCACACAAAGAAGTGGGAAAAGAAAGAGAAGGGCTATATCCCTAGCAGCAACAGAACAGCCTCTTTTCTCTTCCAAAGCCAAGAAGGTAAAAAGAAACTTGGATTTCAGTGAAAAGGGCTAGAAGTTACAACACAAAGTGAGAACATTTTGAACTTACCCTACTCAGATTTAGAAGAGGAACAAGAGGAAGGTGCAGGTCTAGCTTTGCGTGTTGTAGAAGAGATTGAAGAACTACCATCACCTACACCAAAAGAGCAAGATACACCGGTAGAGAAGGCTTCCTCTAGCAATCCCCAAACTCAAAGGATAAATCAGTTGCTGAGGCAAGTGTATGAGATGGATATTTTAGAAAGGGAGATAAAGAAAAATAATGCTATGTTGACTAGTAGGAACAAGGTGCTACATAAATCTTACCTAGAGTAGAGAGAAAGGTATATTTTCCTAAAGAGACTAAATAAAAGGTACTTGAAAGACAACATAAGATTGTATAGGATGATTAGGCTTTAGAGACTATAGATGAAGGAGGCCAAGATAAACCCTAGCACTCACCTCACATTGGAAACCCTAGCTAAAGCTGCAGTAAGCCTTCAGCCTCCAGAAGCAAGCCAGATTGTTGTTAACCTTCCTAACATAGAGCCTGCTGAAGAAGAAAGCTGGGCAGACAAACTGGAAAAGATAATTTTGGAGGCAACCTAAGAATTTTTGAAGAACATGGCTTTTGGTGGCTTAGGCGAATGTTGAGGCAGTTCATTAGCCACCGAAAGTGCTGCTTTTAGTAGCTAACCATTCCAATATTTTGGCCTCTTAACCACCGAAAGCAGATAGAGGCATATGATCGATTTTTGACATGCAGGACCAGTTTTGGGCAAACATGGATGGCTCAAGGACAAAGTGTAAATATGGAGGATGTCGAAGAAAACATTAGGGAAGGTATGCTTCACTTTTGCTGTGACATAACAATAGAAATGGTCACCAACACTTAGCTGTCAAAGTGAAATAGTGACTTAACCAGCAGAAGACCAGTGGCTGTGATTTCCAGTACTTACTTTAGTTATCAAAAGGTTCAAACAGTGAACGAATTCTACAATAGATTAGACTAGTAGTTAATTAGGGGTTTTAACCTAATTATGCAAAAAACAATTATTTTGTCTATTTTTATTAAATCAAATCCAAGTTTTCAGGATATGAGTATTTTTGTAAAGGATATAAAGCCTAAGACTTATTTTATTGAAAATGTTCAACTTTGAGGACTTGTAGACCATTGCTATTGTCAAGCTTCCCATTTTGCTCATGACCTAATATAAGATCTTTTGTTATCATATGTTTAGCTTCCATTTTCTGTCTATTCTGTGCTTATGCTTGAATGTGTTATTCAGGTTTGATTCAGGTTAATTAATGTCTACTAGCTTTCAACCTATTGGCATATTGATGTGATTTGAATTATAATTTCTTTCCTTGTCATGATTAGGCATTTATATGGATCTGTTTTATGTATGGATCTACCAGCATGATAAGTTCTCCATCTCTGCACCATATTGTCAGCCTCTGAACAGTGGTAATTAGAAGCCTTATCCCTGATTGAGTTTCATGCATGTGTTGAGAGTGTGAAGTTTATAGGTCACCTGACTTGATCTAATTAGAAAACCAAAAAAATATTTAAGTTGCTAGGAATCCTCGAGCTGCAACCTAGAAGAGTTTCCCGGAGTGATAACAAATTGGCGCCATTGCCGGGGAGAGGAGACTGAAGCTCAGCTTCCCTGGGAGATGACATAGATCCTAATTTGATGATAGACAAAGTTTGGACACTATTCTAGTTGTAATCATCTATCTGGTGACTCCATTGAAATAAGGTGGCTTCAAGTAGACCAAGTACCAGAGAAAACCCTCAAGGGCCACCAGGAACACCGGTTTCAGATCCAAAAGAGATTCTGAGAAGAGTTAGGGATTCACTAAGGTAGACCAGCAGTGCTGCAAAGGAAGCTCCATTAGGTATTTCAAGAAATATTTCTACTATTATTTCTTTTGCTGAAACACTTAATTATCAGGAATTTATAAATACATCAGAAAATTTTAGGGTTTGGGAATCTTCAAGCACTGTTGCTTGTGAAGATCCAATCCCTGGTGACTCAACTGGGTTAAGTTTACCACCACCACATTCTAAGCTACTACCTACATTAGCAGTACCTTTCTCCACCCTTTCCATACCCATTTCCAATATGGCTACCCCTCAATTGACCAAAATGGAAAGGATCCTGGTAGCTAGGTATGCCCCCCTAAATTTGCCTAACCCTCTCTCAGCCATGCCCACTAGAGACTACCTCAAGTACATGCCTAAGTTCATAGGAGAGGGAGATTTAACAACTAAAGAACATTTAGAGGCATTTTACAGTTATGCTGAGAACATTAATATAGAACAGGAAGATGTGTGGACTAGGGTTTTTATACCAAGCCTAGATGGCCAGGCTAGGAAATGGTTCAAAGAACTGCCTGCTGGATCAGTGGTAGGCATTGAAGCCCTAGATGAAATCTTTCTAAAGCATTGGGGAGAGAGGAGAGACCACCTCTATTATATCATAGAGTTCATCAAATTGAAAAGAGAGAACGGGGAGTCTGTCTCCAACTTCACCAAGAGGTTCAACAATATGTACAGCAAGATCCCCACTAAAATCAAGCCCACTGATACCTCAACCATGATAACTTATGCAAATGCCTTTGACTCTGATTTTTGCCTGCTTCTCAGAGAAAGGAGGTCTACCTCCTTATCACTCATGCACACGGGGGTGTCACTTAGGGACCAATATGATATCACGTCATATTGGGGGGGTTAAAATTAAAAAATTAAAAATCAATATATTGGGGGTATATTAGGGGTAAAAAGAGTTTTTTTTTTACTATTTAAATATCCAATATGCTGGGTATATTTTATTCAACATTCCTGCCCGTGTCATTCACTAGTCCTCCAAACCTGCTAGGTGCGTATGAGCTGCTTCTGCTTGTGGTCTAAGTGTACCTGCACCAAGCTTGCGAGGTGCCTGCGAATTGGGTCTGCTTGTGGTCTGAGTGCACCTGCATGTGTTGCGTACATTTTTCAAGTGGTTTTCTCCATCATTTTGCTGGGTTTTTTGGATAACAAGGGTGTGTTGGTCCTTGGGTTTTCTCCATCATTTTTCTGGGTTTTCTGGATAACAAGGGCGTGTTGCTCCTTGGGTTTTCTCCACATTTTCTCCATCATGTTTTTTGGTTGGATAATAGGGCATTTTTTCAAATCGAAGCATTGGTAGCAGTGTTTTCTAGAAAACGAGGGCGTTTATTCACCGTTTTCTGGTCGTGAGTTTGTGGTGGGTTTCTCTGGTGCTGGAGGAGGCACGTTGGAGAGCTATTGCATAGAATTCTTGGAGGTAAGCTATAGTGTGTTTAATCTCTGATGAAAAATGCCTTCGGTTGAATGAAAAGTTATCCATTCGGGTCTCAAACTTGCATTTTTCTTTAGTAAACTTGAGTAAATTAAGAAATCCCATAGCCTTTGGCCTGTGCGCTTGAATCTCGCTTGAATCTTCAACTGGACTTTCAACTCTAAGGTGGACGGGGCTTTACAACTATAGTCCGTCTATCCATCTGTCTATTTGTCTTATGCTCGTACCCCGAAGGTTGGTTCAATTTTTTTTGAAGATTTATAGGAAGGGAACCTACAGTAGAAGAGCAGATAGCGAGCGAAGACCTAAGTTTAGGCATTAAGAGAGCTCAGAAATGGTAATCATTCTAAGTTATAATTTAGAGAAGACCATTCTCGGCAGAAAATGTTTTAAGTTTATTGGAAAATATAATCCCAAGAGTGTCATAATTATAAGCTCAATTCTGAACATTAATGGAAACAATTATGAATTATAAATACTATAAAATCCCAACTCCCATGTGGTCGTGTCCTATTAAGAGGTGGATTGCAAGTTTTCATTTCAGTATTTTAGTAGTGTATCAATTTGATTTTTGATTGGGAAATATATGTGAAGTAGCTAGCTATATATTCTTGAAGTCACAAGCTTGGTCAGGGTTATTAAATAGGTTTACGAGTCTGAATGCTGTTGGTTCTTAAGTTTGTATTATGAAAGTTTTGTATGTTTATGTAATCATATCTAAGACAGGCCAGACAGAACATAGATTGGAAACATCAGGCCCGACAG